>BPLR01019995.1:0-64696 GCA_021605095.1 Caerostris extrusa
AGAATTTCTACAGACACGAGACAAGTTCGACTAAAATTATTTATACTTTAAAGCACAAAAAGTGATGGCTGTTTGATGCCTTATACGGGAAATTGTTTTGTTCTTATACTGAGGAAGAAAGAAAAATTTCAAGGTCAAAATATTTGTTTACATAGCAAAAAGGTTTTATTTATTGCTTTTAAGGTAAAAACAAATGATAATCATAAAACTGCAGGTTGTTAAATTTATATTCATATTTATATACTTTACATATTTTTAAATAATACTTTACCTTTAATTAGCAACAATGTTATAAATTCTATTTAATATGAATCCTTGTATTTTTTTAAAAGTATAAAAATAAAAAAAGTGGTATGGTTGATTAAGATATTTAAATTTGTATTTACATTTATATACATTTAAATAGCATTTATATATTTTACATTTATATTACATATTATTTTTTTAATATATTATTTACATTTATATTTTTTTAAATAAAACTTTACCTTTATTAAGCAACAATGTTATAAATTCTGTTTGATATTAATCTAATTATTTTTAAATAAAAAAAAAGTGGTATGGTTGGTTTAATATACTTAAATTTATATTTACATTTATATACTTCACATATTTTTTATTAACACTTTATCTTTATTAAGCAACAAAGTTATAAATTCTATTTTATATGAATCCTTGTATTTTTAAGTAAATAAAAAAAAAAAAAGTATTATATTTTAAATCATAATAATGGTAGTAAATTTTAAGTAACGAACCGTTTTTTAAATAAACGAAAAAAATTGAATTTAAACAAGAAGACAATGCATCAATATTTTTAAAGTCTAATGCAAAAATTAGAACAGCTATGATAAAAGGGGACAAAATTAACATTTTTCTTACAAACATTTCTTAAAATTCCTATAAAAGGAAAAGTAATGATTCTTCAAAATAAATAATCTAGATATTTATAACTAGAAAACATATATGTAAAAAATTTAATATTGAAATGAACCCTTATTTCTCAGAAACATTTTTCTTGAAATTCTTCTCTACATAAGTTAAAAAAAAAAAGTTAAAGGAATTTATTTTTAAAGGGAGAAGAAGAAATTTTGAAAATTTTGAATATTTACCGGCTAATTTGAATTCTGCACATCACTATATAATGAATAGAAAATTTCTTGGAATCTTCGACTTATCAAACATAAATAATGAAAAAAAATTTCCAGTGAATATGACTTTTCTGAAGACACTTGATAGTAAAAATATAGAAAAAAAACCCTTGCAAAATGCAAATTGAGATTATTTTGAAAGAAAATCTTTTGAAGCTGAAAACTTCTGAAGCTATTTTTATTTTATAGTTACAATATATATATATATAATGTTAAAAAAATTTGAATGTAAATTTTAAGAAATAAATTTTAGTAAAAAGGAGGCTTCCTTTAAATGTTGCACATAAGAAATAACTTACTTAAAATAGTAATATAAAAAATATTAGAAAGCTTAATGATAAGTTATATAAATATTAGAAAAATCAATGTTAATTCATTACATATCATTACATTCTATTATTATGAAGATCAGCATATCTTTATGCAGAATAACTAAAAAATATATAATAAAAAAGATGGTTAATTCAAGTTAAAGTATGGTATTTTTTACATAAAAAGTATTCTATCTTCTGCATTATGAGAATTTAACACCTTCGAAAAGGCAACTGTATGCAAAAAAGAGAACTAAAGTATCTTAAAAAAAAATAAGGGTACAAGTTTATAAAATATTTTTAAAGTTCAGAAACTTTTATGTAAATTATAAAAAGTTTTAAACATACATTAGATGCCGAATTGTTTTGAAAAAATCAATCATATATTTATTGAAAGGCTATGTTTAATACAAAAACTGAGTGAAGTAAAGAAGGCTTCTGGAAATTTTACAGTTTTTCAAAAATACATAATTAAATAAATTTTGCAGATGAAAATTCATTCATAGTCTTATTTAAGATAATTGAAAATTGATAAAGTGCTTGCTTTATTTTAATTGGAACTAAGTACTTATTCATGTTTATTACACACGATTAACTTGTGTTATTACGGATCAGACGAAGGACGTTCAAATGTTGGTTTGAATTTTCTAAATTATTATTTAAATTATAATAAATGTCGTGAAAAATTGTCGTGATTATTAATATATAAATAATATTCTAACAATTTTAAAGTATGAATTGACAATAGAAAAAATATGTTTTGTTTTCCATACAGTGATACAAACATACTTCCTACTATGTAAGATAAAGATATATTAAGAGTGTATATATGTTAATACACTCATAATGCGATGTATAACTTGAAATAATGGAACAGCAGACATGTATAGTTCAGTAACTGTAGAACAGTTTAATGAGCGGTGTTACATTTATTGCTGAGAAGCCCTTAGTATAGCGTTTTCAAAATAATAAGTCAGGACTCGGAATATACCCAAGAAAGTGAAATGTCTGGTCACCAAAATTAGTATTAAAATTTTGAATGTTTCGTTTTTCGTATATATATATATATATATATAAATACTACTGTGTCCTAAAAAGTAAGACCAATTTCAATTTAAATTTCCCAGACATATGGTATTTCATTTTTTTTTTTTTAGGTTGTTGCCACTGTACTTGACATCTGTGGGAAATTTTACTTTAAAATATTCATTAGTGTTTGAGTTACGCTTGGTTTTGTGAGACGCTAAAACTGATTCCGGCGATTTTGGAAATGTCTGAATTAATTGAAAAAAAAAAAACTTGCTTTGAATTTTGTTTTCAGAAACGTATAAAACTTTGTAGAAAGCATTCAGTGAGCATTCCTATATCGGAAAGAAAGTGTTTAGAAGTGGTAATAACAGTTCAAAGAAGACAGAGAACGTGTTGAAGACGAAGAGGCCTCTGATCGATCCTCAACCTCAACCGACGAAACTCACGTCCAAAAAAGTAAAGGTGTTTTGCTTGCAAACCTTCGATTTACAATTAGAGACCTTGCTGCTGATGTTGTAATTTCAAATTCCATTTTTAAAAGATGTTTTGGGCCTCAAACGCGTTAAATCTTGATTGGTACCGAAAACACTGAATGTGCCAGCTCACACTGCATTTGTGACTTTTTCGCCAAAAGTGGAACCCATATCGTTCCGCAACTACCGTATTCACTTCATTTAGCATCGTGCTACTTCTGGCTATTCCCTAACTCAAAAGATCACTCTGGGGACCCCGTTTTGAGTCGACTAAAGAGACATTTAAAAAATCGCCGGCATCAGTTTTAGCGTCTCACAAAACCAGGTTTAACTCAAAGCCTTGTGAATATTTTGACATAAAATTTCACACAGATGGGAAGGACAGTGGCAACAACTTAAAAAATAAAAAAAAATAAATACCATATGCCCGGGAAATTTAAATTAAAAAATGGTGCTACTTTTTGGACACAGTAGTATATATCTATATATATATATATATATATATATATATATATATATATATATATATATATATATATATATATATATATATATATATATCTATATATATATATATATATAAATTGGAAGTAAAACTGCATCTAAGAATCAAAATTACGTTAATAAGTTATTAAACTTAAAACATTATACTACTTGGGTCTTTTTTAAAATATTATTTGTATAAAGGGAAAAAAAAAATTAGTTGGAGAACTATTTAATACAAAAATACTACAAAACTAATCTGATAAATATAATGAAAACAAAGTCCTTGTATACCAATACTGGTAATATTTCATTCAAACTACTAATATGTCTTATGAATAATAACATATTATATATGAATATATCATTATTCATATAATTTCATATTATATATGAATATATATAATATGAAAAAAAAAAACCCTGTAGAAGGTTTGAACTATCAATGACAGGAGAAACCGAATGGACAGTCATTGCCTTTTAAATCTGTGAGAGATTTATCAACCAACTAAAATTATGTATAAATAAATGTACCTTATCAATGTTACAGACAGATACGATAAATATATAGGACAAATTGGCCTTACTTTGATAAGGATAATTTATGAAAGGAGTTAGAAAATAAAGTGTAGGAAAGAATTGGTGACCCTCCTGATAAATTCTTTACTTGGCTATTTCAAATTCAGCTGCAAAATTTAAATGATATATATGTAGCTGGAAATCTAAGGGAAATTTAGTTGGTACACTTATTATAGTAGATTGAAAATTGTTGAATTATGTTATATTAATTCAAGTTTGATAAAATGCTTCATTTTAATTGGAACTAAGTACTTATTCATGTTTATTATGAGTGATTAACTTGCAAACAAAGGACGCAAACTTGCAACTTAACAAAGGACGTTCAAATGTTGGTTCGAATTTTCCAAACTAATATTTAAATTATAATAAATTTCGCGAATAATTGGCATGATTATAAATGTAAATAATATTTAGCCAATTAAAAGTATGAATTGATAATAGAAAAATATATTTAATTTCTCTTACAGTGAAAAAACATACTCCCTACTATATGAGATAACAAAGATATTTTAAAGAATGTAGAGTGTTTGAACTATTAAAAACTGGAGAAACCGATTGTAAATTCATTGCTTTTAAATATATGAGAGATTTATTTGACGCCAACCAAAATTATATTTAGATAAATATACCTTGTCAATGTTAGAGATAGATACGATAAATCTATAGATCAGATTGGCCTTACGTTGGGAAGGGTAATCCATGGAAGAAGGAGTTGGAAAAGGAAGTATAGGAAACAAATTGGTAACCCTCCAGATAAATGTTGTTACTTGGCTATTTAAAAGCCATCTGCAAAATTTAAATACTATATATGTAGCTGGAAGACCAAGGGAAATTTAATTGATACACTTGTTATATTAGAATGAAAGTTGTTGAGTTATAGTATATAAAGGAACCAGCTATTTGAAAAACAACAATAATTTTATCATATTTGCCATCTTCAGAAGTAAATTTTATTGATGAAAGTTTATAAATTAAAATAAAAAACATAAGAAAAAGTTTTATTTAAAATTGTAGTTCTCAATCAATAATGCAAGCAGTTTAAATTACAATAGACAATATGGCAACGAAAGAAACTTTCTGACTTATTCCATAAATGGCATTATTACTCCTATTAAATATTCCTCGAATTTATGATCACAATAATTCATTCAAATTATTCCTCTTATGTAATCGAGGTTGAAAAGATACTTTTAACTACATAAATAATTGACGGAAGTAATTTATTTTTATTCATTTTACAATCTGACGGCAGAATGTATAAATCGATAACCTTAATTAAGCAGCAAATTGGACTATAAATTTTCTCTACTAAATAAATGACTAAAAATATAAAACGTAAAAAATTGATTTAAATCAAAAGGAAATTGTTAACGATAAAGATATTTCGGAACTATTTTGTTCTTTAATTATATTAATAAAAGTGTGAAAAAATTTTAAGTGTGTATGTATCTTTGTATGCATTTGTGAAAATCTTTGCAAATGGATAGATTCAAAATTGTTGATAAGGAAAACCACCAAAAGTAAGTGTAAAAAAGCAGTAATATCATTGTCTAGAATAGCTAGAAAGGGCCACATTTATGAATTTCAAGAGGGTAAGGAAAAAGTAAAGATTTTTGGTCAGAACTTCAGTAAAAGAATCCTGAACCACAGCTTCAGGGTCACAAGTATAAATGAGAGAAAAGAGAAAATTATACATTATTAAATTTCTATTTATGTATGCATTTCATCTAATTCATTTTAAATGTATTTATTTCAGTTTAAAGCAGTTTTTAAACTAAGTCCATTTAAATATAATAAGCCGATAATAATAGAAGAATTTGATGGAAGCAAATCTTTTTTTTTTTTCATATGAAAAAAAGCATTTGATATATGTCCCTTTTGAAGTAACGTCACGTATCAAAGAATGAAATATGAAAGTATACCTTGATAGCGGTGAACTTTATTTCTAAAATTCCTAGGGGAAAAAAGTCACATCATTTTCACATTATTATTTCATTCATTTTCACATTATTTCGCAAATTGTTTTAAATATATGTTCTTCACTACTTTATTTTGCATCTTCAAAATAATAATTATGTGAAAACATCCATGTACTACATTTGTTATTAAATTCGTTGTCTTCACCTACGTTGTAAAAATTTATTCGTTGAATCCAAAGAAAAAAAAATTAAGTGACTCTTTTTAGAATATTATTTTTTTTCAAAAACCTAATTTTATAAAATATCAATATTTTACTAGTAGAATTACTTTTAAAAGGATATATTTAACTTTTATAACTTTTCAAATATAGATATAAATTTGAAAAGTACTTTCTTAACTAGTATTATCTATTTAAGATAAGATTGGGAAATAAGAAAAAAGATTTTATTGATTAAATCAGTGGTTTCAAACTATTTTACTAAACGAGTTCTTAGAGAAAAATTTCTTTGAAATATTCAAATTAAATGTAAAAATTAGAAATTAATATTAAAAAATAAATAGCTTTTTTACATGATATATCTCGTTAAAACTTTTACTAATACTTCAGATATGTATTATTCAGATATATATATTATATGTAATATTTGTTAATTTTAATAACTAAACACTTTCAACTAGGATCATTCAACATTAGAACGGCAGATATGCAACAGTTTGGGGTTACTCAAATTTTACAGTCTATATCCAATTACATTTTGCCCATATTTTGACATTATTATTTGGAAAGAATAACCTCAGACGTAACATCTAAGGGTTTATACTCATTTTCGAACACAATGAAATAATTTTTGGCTACGAACTGTTCGTCAATCCTCTCACTTAGGATTCAGTTTCAAAATAATTATGAAGATATAAATAAATAACAAAATCATTCTAATTTTAAATATTGCTTTCAGATCTAAATTATATCCTTTAAAGGAATTCATTGAAATTTATGATAAATGTTTATTTCAGCAAAATTTTATTAATATTTACCACAATGAAACTTTGCAATAACGTAGAAATATTTATGTTTGAAAAAAATTATTTCTATATTATATAATAATATATATTGTTATTTTAATTTACCCCTTGCACAAAATTAAATATTTGAAGAATTAAGTGCTGTTGTCCAACATGTTCAGGATGACCGAGTGTTTATGGCTTCAGACTTAAAATGATACTTATAAGAATTGTTTAGAGTGTGATGAAATAGGAGAGATTGGTAAGTGTACTCATATTGGCTTGATTGTGTGCGTTAATTGTCTATAATCCGTTTCATAAAATACTTCATATAGTTAAGATTGATGTCTCAATAAGCAATCTTGAAATATTTACCCTGTCTTTCCCAATAATTATGTTGCTAACGCAATGTCTTCTCAGAAACTCTTCAAGTGCCACTTCAGTTTGTTGATGATCTTGCTTAATTAATTAACTCAGTAAGGAAGGTTATGATACGAAATTCAGTTGTTTATTAATGCAAAACATTTCAGAAGAATACCAGAATCAGGATATTAGGAGTGGGGTAGTTCAAGTAATTTGTATTGTGGCATGAAACCTACCGGCGAGCAAGTATCTAAACAAAGGCCTATCTTTAGTAAAATAATGAAATGTTGTAATGAAGATGCATACAAACTTTATTCTTATCGCATGGATGTTTGTTAGTGATTGGAAAATTCCCTTTTAAACTATAGGTCTCAGCCTAATTAGCCTAGCATACAAAAATGTCCGTAAAGCAGCAATCTAAGCAGCATTTAAATCTCATATATATATATGATTCTGCAGTTTATGCAATTGCACCTCTTAAGTTACTTGATCAATGCTGTCTATAACAGATCTTTTTAAATGAAGGTTCTCGGGCTTGGTGTTCAAAAATCGAATAGAAAAAAAACGAATTTTGTGTAATTGTTCATTAAATCCAATATAAATTAACGCTTGTTGAAAATAAAAAAAAAATATAAAATATGTATTTGTCATTAACACATATTCTATATTTAAATTCGTTCATTTAAATATGCGTAACATTAGTTGTAACTGACATCATTAACAGAAATACCATACCATTTCAATTGCTTTGCACTTTGAAAAATATCCTACCCTCATAATGAGCTCCAAAAATACCCTTTTCGTATTTTTAAAGCAACTAGCTTAAAATTTTCTTTAGAATGATTTATTGTAGGTTTCCAAGATATCTTAGATATCCATCGCTAATCCTGCATGACTGAGGCATCCATCACGCCAGAATAAAGTGTGCTTATTGTACAGAATAACATAAAGAGAACGAATTCTACGCTAAACACAAAAGACAAAAATGTATCAGTATTGTTTTTCTAAAAAATGTTAATGATAAATTATTGGGACACTTACGTATATTGTATTTAGACAACTAGCCAGCTGTTGATAAATGTAGATTACAAAAATATTATCTTTACTTCTTTAAAAATAACAACTATAGTATCCGCTAACAGTGGGAATTAACCCTTCATCTGTTTCCACATTAACTATTTTAAATAAATGCACCAAATATTCCTCTTATTTAAGCTACGGCAGTCCACTCCCAGGTTCTAATAAGAAAGTATTTCTTCTGCGATGACTTTCAGTGGTAATAAATATCTTTGGTTATCGAATAAAAAACAGCTGTCAAGTCAGATTGAAATTTATACGAATATTGCTAATGGTACCGAACCTGATCAGTTTTGCTTAAAATACTGAAAAAAATGTGAGGTTTAGAGTAAATCGTAATTGAATCTATTAATTTCAATGAAATTTAAAAAAAAAAAAAACTCACAAAATAAATCAAGGACTTTAACGAAATGCATTTTAAGTTAAAAATAAATGAACTGATCAAAATTTAACAATTACTAACATTTCGTTTTATCAAGATAAATAATTTAATATAACAATTTTTTTTAATATTTTGTATATAGAGCGATTATTAGTACATTTGTTTTTTGATATAGCTAGTCCCAATTCGAAATTCAACAAGTAATGTGGAACATCAGTTTCCTATACATATGCAGAAAATGGACACAATAAATCTGTAAAGATGAATAGATTGTGAGGAAGATTTATAAGTAACATATTTAATTTTAGAGAGAGGTATCTAAATAATTATAGTAACAAGATAAACAAGCAATGTACTAATGCACTAAACACCCCTCATAATGTATTTTATGTAACTTTGTGATTCAATTAGTGAAATTAACGTTTTTTTCTTTTAATGTTGAGTAAACTCTTGTCAATATGTCTATTATTTGAAAATATTTTTAAAAAGAAAAATATTGTTCAATTTCTAGCAAATAATAGCCAAACTATTTTTGAATATCACTGAAATTATGTGTACCAAATTTCCTCCGGTCTTAAGGAGTAATGAATTATAAGAGAAGAATGTTTTACATGAAGTAAACAGTTTGATTAACTCTTCTGTAACAGATTGATTACCATGATGATGACAGTAACGGTTGGAATTTTCTTGTTGAAGTTTTTGCAATCGCTGTCGTAATTAAACTCTCTAATCTTTTATTAGAATTTTTTTCTGAAATAAATACTTTATACTGAAACCCTCTACAGAAAAGATCCCCATAATATATTTTTCTCCTTTCATAACACTTTATAAAAGGTTCGAGTGATAAAAAAATCCAAAAATGGGTTTAATTCTATACCCAGTTCCGTATCTGATGATTAATGTGTGTTTATGGAAACTGAGACATAAAAGCGTTATTTGGTATTTGCCAAAAATCTCGTGTCATTTGTATCTTTGGTGTAAAGTTTGATGTCGGTAGAAGTGCCAGGAAAGAATTGGGTCCTTTTTGTGTTTATTTAAGATGAATTACCAAAAAAAAAAAAAAAAAAAAAAAAAAAAAATATGATTCATTCAAAATACTGACAGATTTCTGGAAATTTTTAGAAATATATACATTATTCAAAAGACTATCATCACAGCGTTTCATTACCTTAAAAAAAATATTTTCGTTGAATTCAAATTTAAAAACATTGTTAAATTAATTTTTAAAAAAAACATATAATACTATTTAAAATTTTATTAAAAATTGTTATTAAAATTTAGATTGCTAGAATTAGCTAGATTTTTATAGATGATGGAATTAAAGAAAAATTAACTGTAAAATTACCTTTAAACCGTATCTAATATGATTGTCGGGTTTTGTCTTGAGGTTTAGCCAGTCTTGAGCCCTCGTAGTACCTCGCTAAAGTAAAACTGTATTACCCTTAGGCTCGTCCATCAAGGCCAGAAGATGCAAGCGAAAAATTTGACCAATCACTAGCCTCACCGCGGTAGCCTGAAACCGGTTTGCAGTCCGCCGCTTGGAGTTTAGTTTCAACTCGAAGCGGTTTTTCAACGTAATGCTATTTCTGACGTTTCGCTGTGAAGGGGTCGAAAAATTTTGTCGCTTCCATAAATTCACGTATATTTGAACTTTATTTTGACCAGTCGCCTTCGAAAAGTCTTTTGAACCTGGAAGGTTTTCTGCATCAGGTGGGTTCTAAATCAAATCATTTCATTGATTAAAGTAGGCATTTAAAAAATACAAATTATATTTCTAAGAATGGTGCTAATTATTAAACCATGTATTTCTTTAAAGTCTTTTTTTACAAATATTATTATTATTTTTCTTTTCGTATTATTTTAAATGTTTCCGCATTATTGATGGAATTTTAATGTTAAGTATTGGTAAAAAATTCTAATTTTTTAATTCACAAAATAAAACCAGCAAAGTTATTAAGAATAACAACGAAGGGATTTAAAGCATCATGAGAAGAAAAAAAAAACCATGTGAAGTTGAGATGTTTAAAGATTATTGCAATCGATACTGAATCTCTTAGTTTCTAAAATTAATGATTGTGGTGCATATTACTGGGGAATATGAGCCTAAGACCTCTTGTCTGTATTCCTGAAAATATATTATACCACTTGTAAGGCAATATTGAACCTCTGAATTTTAATTAAATTTAAGCAAAATATAAAAAATGAAGGATTTTTTTATAAAATTTAATTAAAATTATAAAGGCAACTGTTGAATGAGGGGAGGGCCGTTTACGATCTATTGATGAACATGATCTACTGGATTTGGTTTAGATTTTAAATCTGGGGGATATGCAACAACAACAACAAAATTATAAATGTTGAGCAGTTATGAACAATTTTGTACGAATATTTCATAAAATAAAAACATAATATATAAATTCGTATTCTATGTATGAGAATATACAAATTATGATATCATTACAACTGTATAAATTTATTAAAATGATTAAATGATCTTTACAGATGTTGATTCTTCACCAAGATTGTAAAAAATTCTTTCCGTTCATGTACAAGATTCGAAACTTTCGTTCACATTTCTAAGTCTCCATCGAAATACATTGTCATGGAAGATGTCCGGCATTCAGCGTAGAACAACTCGTATTGATAAACAGGTTCAATTTGATTGCTGAGCATACGGAGATTTGGTAACATACTTTCAATCCATACAATCAATTGATTATACATTACAATAAAATATCCATTACTATATTTATTCCAATACAATTAAACTCATTTATTATTGTTTTTCGGTTAATGTTTTTTTAAGAGAAATTCTATTATATCATCAATTGCATTGTGTTACAAGAATCTTTAGTGTTTTTAATACCCAACTCAAGTTATTTGAAATACTATAATCCAAATATTCTAATAAACAGATAATATTTAAAATTACCACTTGAAGCAACGTAAGAAACTTACAACACACAATGGAGGCATACAAATAAATGTTTCTGAGAATGTTTACCATCTCATGAATTTTGTCATCCTTCAAAATGCCGTTCAAATATTTTGGCACCAGGCTATCCTGAACACGATTTCCAAAATAGCTAATTGTTTAGAACTTTAATTTTTCCTGAATGGAAAATGCCAACATCATCGAATATTTCGTCAAATATAAAATTACTACTACTTTGCAGATTTGAATTATGATAACTATTTTTAACTACCCTGATTAAATATATTTTTAATATTTTTAAATAAATTTATTTAAAGAGTTAATTTAGATCTAATAGTAAATTTTAAGATTACAATGATTTAGTCATTTATATCTTCTTTTCTATTCTGAAAATGTATCATAGACATCTATACTTAAGCCTGAGGAAGAACATGAAAACTTTGCAGTAGAAAATTTTGTCACTCAGTTTGAAAACGAGTGGGAACACACAGATGATTCTGATAACACTGAGATTATTTCTTCCAAATAATGTTGTGGGATGTAATAGAATCCAGACTATAAAAATACACTAACAGACAATAAATTTGCTATATATTTGTCTTTGCACCGTTGATTTATTCCAGGTGAAATTGTCTGATAATTAAAACTATAATCTTCTGAATTCTTATTTGAAGTGTTAGTGAGTGGTTCGGAATTCACGTTAAATTGTAGGTTCCGGTCTGTTTAGCCTAAAGTGTGCACAAGATGACCCTAGAGCGACAAACCAAACCAAACCATTTGAAGTGTTAGTAAAATTTTTAATCAAATGCATCAAATATGTTGATGTAAAAAACAGTTATTGGTTTCTTAATATTAATTTCTAATTTTTGCATTTGTTTCATACATTAAAAAGCATTATTTGTAAAATATTTATTTTAATAAATTAGTTTCAAAAAGCTAATAGTAAATAGTTTAAACAAGAGCATTTTACTAATTTAGTCAAAGGTTTTTATCTCAATGATATATTATTCGTTTAAAAACAAGTAGATATTCAAATTTATTAATTAAATGATTTATAATATGAAAAGAAAAATTGTTTAGTAATTTTTGTAAAAATGGTAAATATTTTTAATAATTGTGAGTTAATATTTCTTTAAAAATATTATTATTTCATTTTTTTGCATATAATTGCATCAGATAATATATAGAATATCATAATAGAATTGCAACAGATAGAAATAGAATAATCCAATAGAATTGAATCATATTTTAATCAGAATCATTTAATCCTGTGATCAGATCAGAATTATTTTTTTTGCCGCATTAAATTTTTGTCTTTGGCATTTATTTTTTTGACTAAAAGCAGAAATATTAAAATTAAGGAGAATAGCAATACTATGATTTCCACTTAATTATAAATGTTTTGGAATTTAAACTCATCACAAACAAAAAAAATTAATCAATTTAAGTTAAATCAATTGAATATGAATCAAATAAAGTTAAATCAATTGAATCACTTTAATCTATTGTAAATTTTCCAGTTTTGCCAAGATAAATATTTCAATATTTAAATGAATTTTATTGAAAAAATTTCAACTTTTTTTTTTAACGTTGAATACAATATAAATTTAACAAGTGCATTACTTTAATTGGTATTAGAAGCGTATTTCTTTAATATATGATTTACTTAGGATATTACAAATTTCACGAAGTATTTGCAAATATAATTATGAAATATTATTGTGAGAATTGCCATCATGAGTTAAATTTTTATGAAAGTAAAGTATGAATTGAAAATAAAAGAAAATATATTTTACTTTCTATCTGATGAAGAATAACGAAGATACATTATTGAATGCTGTCTGCATGAGCTGTCAGAGAATCCTGGCAGACAGCGAATTGCGTTTGAAATTTGAAATCTTGGTTTGAATCCCAAATGAACAAGGTTCAAAGTTCTAAACATTCCGTGTCAAATCTGGGGATGGATACGATAAATCAATAGCGCTGAATACTTTCCTTTTAAGATAGATAAACAGATAAAAGTGTTGGATACCTCTCAAATGTCGCTATTTGTGTTAGTGTTTTCACATTCAACTGCATATTGTGGATACAATGTAATTGATAGCTTGAGGTAATTTAGTAGACAACTTATTGTAGAATGGGCAAGTTGAATCATCTTATGTCATTTGACAACAGCAACAATTATTTAGGCTTTTATGTATTTGGTCTAGATGGAATTTGTTCTTCTTAATGAAATTTTACAAAACAGAATTAAATTATATGACAGATTATTATTTAAAATTTTAACTCTTAATAAATTTTAATATTGTAATAAATTTAAAAATTTTTAAATTTAAAGTTTTTACATTTAAATTGTCATGATGTATAATTAATTTATATATAAATAAATTGTCATTTATTTAAAATTCTATATATTTAAATTTTTTACACATAAATTTTCTAAAATTGTATAATTAATTGCTTATATAAATTTTCATTATATTTAAAATGTAATTTCCTATTAACAAAAGCAAACTGCAAATGGGACTGTTAAATCATGGAAATGCCTGTCATTTTAAAGGATTTACAATTTGAAAGAGTCATGAACAAATAAAAATCGTAAAATGAAAACCAATTGGAACATTTCAGTTTTCAGAAAAAAATTTACATGATGTGATAAACTTATAGGCAGCAAATCACTTCCGTTGAATTAGATAAATAATATGTAATTTTGGAAATTTCCTTTTTACCAAATAGTTATTTAAGTAGTTAATTTCAAAGTCAACTGCATAATTTGGATGCAAAGCAGCTGACAGTATTCGAACAGTTTCATTGGCACACTCATAATTTTAGAATAAGTTTTGAATTATCCTAGGCTATAAATCACAATAAATAACCTGTGAGAAGAGAAAAACACAATTTAATTAAAAATTTAAATTTTAACTACCAAAGCATGTAAGTTCAATTACTAAAGAAATTAATATTTTTTGAAATAATGCCATAATATTCACAAAAAGCCACTAATACCTGATTAGTATTATGCACCCATTAAATAAGTCTTGAACTTATGATCACAAGAATCGCTTAAAATATTCTCATGAGTTACAAATTATCTAAGGATAAATTTATAACAGAAGGTGCTTTTAGCCTCCCTAACTTCTTCACCAGCTTAGCAAATTTAACACCAAGCTCTTTATGAGACTAGATAAATGGAACATTATTACTCAAAAGAAGCCAAATTTTTCTTATTGTCTGGTATCTAGAAATAGTGTTAGTCTAAGTTTCGCTGGCCTACTCATAATTTTAGAAATGACCAGAGTTTTGAGTTCTTTTAGGCTATAAAATATTATAACTAACATACGAGACAAAAAACACATTTAAAATATTTTTATTTAAAATTAATTACTGTAGAAATGAATATTATTTTGAAATACAATGACAATAATATCCACAAAAGCCACTGTTTTAATACATGGTTAGTATTACTACAGTGGCCTATTAAATAAACCTTGAACTTATGATCACAAGAATCCACTTAAAATATTCCACATCGATTTACAAATTATCTAAGGATAAGTATATGCCAGACTTCAAGGTGTTTCTAAAGCCTCACTAACTTCTTCACAAGCATTACCAAATTTAACACCAAGCACTTTATTAGGCTAGATAAATGGAGTATTATTACAAAAGAAAGTCAAATTTTTTTCCCACTGTCTGGTGATTAGGAAATCCAGCCAGGAGACGGGAGAGTTTGTTAATATATTCAACGTAATATAGAATACAAAAGATTTATTTTTACGCTAAACTCAAAGGACAGAATGTAGCAGCTCTTAATTATCTGCCAAAATTTTAAAGGATAATTCTGATGGCTTGGTGTATGGTAAAGGTTCTGATTTTTTTTTCTGGAGTCTGGGTATATTTAAATATCTTACAAATAACTGTAGACAATACTATAAAACATTTCTGAGGAACGTCAGAATAATGTAAAATATTACAGAAGCAAATGTGATAAAGATATAAAATGAAACATGCCTTAAGTTTATTTATTCCTGTTTTTTCAAGAAATATGATCCTGATTTGTTCTCGGAATATTTCCTCGTCAATATTTTCTCTCTTTTTACATATTGTGGCGAGGGTAGAAAATCACTAAATTCACATGGAAAAATAAATTAAATGGAAAATTAATTAATGTAAATTAAATAAATTAATTAAATTAAAAAAATTTATTTAACAATTATTTTTTTAAACATTTAATAAATAAATAATTTTTAAAAATTTCATAAATTAATTATTCTTAAAAATGTCATAAAATTAATTATTTTTAAAAATTTAAAAATTGAAATAAATTAATGTTCAGTAAATTGTTATGTAAATGTTTCGCTTACGTATTTTAGATAAGGACAAGTATTCTTTTTTTTATAAAAATACAAAAATGTTTCAAAATATAGTTCTTAATGTTTAATCATTAATCCACAAGCAATATATATAGCTGCCAGTTTATTATTATTATTTTTTAATATTAAACTAAAATACTCTGAAGTTTCTAAGAATGGGTCTTTAATCCAATCGTATTGTATAGTGTTAAGTAATAGAAAATAAGAATTCAATTCTTGTTTTAAATGCGCTGAATGTTCAACTACTATTGGAAGTGTTTAATTTATGCAAATGTTACTTATCGGTGGAAATGTTTACAGATAACAATTAGAAGTCTTTATTTTCCAAAACTTCAGTTTTCTCTGAAAAGCTTTTATTTTGTCAGTCGATGTGATAATATTTCCTTCTTTCTCTTGAATTCTAGTATTCATACTATTGAGTTGCTGAAATTTATCAGCCAAATACTGTAACTTTACAATCCAAAATTCGAATCGATGGAGACTACAAAAATATAATTGTTTCATCTCTTCAAAAAATGTAAAAAGTTTTGATCTTAGCATACGCGGGTAAGCCACTTCCCCTCCTTGTGTAAAACCAACCATGTACAGTATATTGTGAATCTATATTGATATAAAGCTTTTCGAATAACATGATTTGACAAATCTTTCTTTAATAAAGTTTACCATCTAATTTCATTTAAAACTTTTCTTAATTTTTCTCCTACTGTTTTTGGCATCAATGTCCCTATATAAAGAAAACAATGAGTTACAATAACATTCTCATTTTGTATAGCGGCATTTAATAAAAATCAATCGTCACTTTTTGTATGTATATTTAACCCTTTTTAAAAAAAAAAAGAAAGAAATTGAATTACTTTTTAATCTTCATTAATAAAACGGACGAATGCTAAGAGTTGTGCCTTGTTGATAATGTGTATTGATTAATCAAATTCCAATGTAAAATTTTAATTTTGAAGTTTATTATTGCATACATTTTTTTTCGTTATCACAAGACATTTCTATCACTTTTGTTAATTGTATCGTTGGACAGAAGAATCTTCTTCATTGTTTGTTGTTTGCTGCTTCATAACACGTGATCATTCTACAAAGTATGAGCTACTCATCTAATGTATGAGCTTTAATATTTTTTGCTATGAGCTCTGAGTCTTAATAAGAACTGATTTGAGCTTTATCAGAAATAGTCATCATATGTTTAAAAGAATTTGTTGCTTTTCGTTGGCTGTTTATACAATATCTTTGAAAAACTGGCCCATTTATCTTTTAAATTAGATATATAGTTTTAAAATGTTTACCCAATTTACTAAAAAGTATTGATTCGTTAGCCATCTTACATTCATATAACGATAAAGGATAGTCCTCACTGTCAGTATAAGGAAAATCAAAACTTAAATCGATTTCATTATATTTGGGAAAAGGCCCCAATTTTGCTTTATTAGTTGCAATTACCTTTTTTTTTAATTTCTAGAATCTGATACTTCAAATTAGTGTCTTCTTAAGAAATCTATGAATTTCATATGGGTGTATTTAACTGAAAATACGTAATATATACCTAATAATCACTTCCCACAATTTCAAGATAAATAATATATACAACAAGAATATCATAAACACTATGAATACCATACACCATACACATTAATATATAATTCAGAGAGTATTAGTTCCAAAGACTACTACTTGCAGATACAGACGGCAATAATAATAAGCTGAAATAATCATAATAATAAAAAAAAATGTTGAAATTTGTCGTTTTAACATCTAATGATGAATATACTTTGTGTCCCGATTTCGAAATCATTTAAAAAAGAATGTATGATAGTTTCATTCAAATATAAAGCAAACTGTATTTGGATTTTATAAATCGTTTTCATTGAAATCGTTTATACAAAGTTTCCTCTAGTTCTATGAATAATCATTAATCAGAGAAGAAAGATGTATTTAATGTTTAAAATTTCTATCTTCTGTACTACGTTCATCACCATAATGACTGCTTAAATCTTTTGTTGGAATTTCTGTTATTTCGGTAATAATTCAACTCGCTTAATACTTTATTGATTTTGTCTGGAGAAATAGGGGAACAGTTTGGCACTTATTGTATAGAGCCGCAAAATGTATTTTTTTGCCTCTCGTATCATTTTATAAATGCTCAGGTGGTGAGAAAAATTGGAAACGTTGCTTAATTCCATTCCAAATTTTGTGTATCTGATGGATTTTGGTTTTCAAAGAAGCTGAGAGATAAATGCGTTACTTGATTTTTTTTTAAATAAAATATCATGCCATTCGTTTATTTGCTGTAATGTTTGATGTTAAAAAATTGACTAAAAGAGGATTAAGTACTTGCATTTTTTTGTTTAAGTGTTTTTAGAAAAAAATTATTTTATTTCAACTATTGCAAATCTATTTATGGAAAACTTTAGGAAAAATCAATCTTACAAAAACGTTTGAAATCAGCCTATTTTATTTTTAAAATTTATTTTGAAATAATAAATATTCAAATAGCTTAGAATTCATTATAATTATTAACAGAATGATTTATCATATAAAATATTCAAAATTACTCAATGCGCTTGGAAAAAAATGCAATATTTAAAACTTATTTGCAATTATAATAATGTACATAAAATAGTATGTTTCTGTATTGTCATTTCTGAGAAATGCAAGTGACCTTTATCTTTAAAAACTTTTTTATTTAATTCAATATGAAAATAATATCATTAAATTCAGGTAAAATAATAAATAATTCAGATAGAAATAAAAGACAGCTAAAATTTAAAAAAATAATATAGAAGTATGCGAAGAAAAGAAAGAAAGAACATTTAAGATAACATTAATAAAGAAATAATAATAATAATAATTTAAAGAGAAAAATAAAATAAATATAAATAATAATCTAATATCTTAAATATAATATTCTAATAATATTTAAGTAAACATTAATAATGAAATAAAAACTATACATGACAAAAGAAATTAAATTCTACCCCAAAATGTTTGAAAACATTCTTAATTACTTTTAAATACTTCTTATTTATCTTATTAAGAATTTTTCATAAATTTCGTTGGGCAATTTGGCAAAGTAACTGTGATTTAAAATATTTATTAACCATTTGTTGAACGAAAAAAATCTAACTGAAAAATAGAAATATAATTTTCTTATGCAGAATGATGTTTAATTAGTTACTATAGAAGAATAGCAGCAATTTTGAAATCGAATTTTAGTATTTGAAAATGTTCAGCTTATGTATGCCAAACAATGCCCCTACTTGTGACAATGCACAATGCACTACTACAAACAATGCACTTCTACTAGTGAAATTTCAGAGGATACTGCCCTGCATTTCAGTGATATTTATAAGATAATCCTCAAAAGAAACTCGTATCGGATAACCTCACTAATGATACCAGACATTTTATATATATTATAATAGATAATGAATGCAAAGTACGCTGCCAACAGATTCAAACTAAATAATAATTTAAATTTATTTGTTTGCCAGTGTTAACAATGTTTTAATTTAATCAAAATTTAGAAACTTTTTTTAAAAATTAGTTGATAATGAATTAATGTTAAATGTTGAATTAAAAGTCATTTTTATATAACGTAACAAATTATTTCATTTTACTACAGTATGGTGGAAAGTAATGGTTTTTAAAGTTAAAATTTTTAAAGTTGAATTATTAGAATATTATTACAGCAGTTTAAGTAAGTTAAAAATAATTTAATTTAACAATGATCATTTATGTGCAAATACTTCAAATAAACGTTCAAAAATACTTATTATGTCTAATTTGCTTTAAAATTCGTTTTATACACATTTTAAAAATAATTTCTTAAATACGACAGAATGATCTATTCGAGCATTTATTTTTAAAAACAGTATATTATAGCTTAAACCACTTTCCCACAAAATAGCAAAATTATTTATGAAGTTCTTAAAGTGAATAAATACTGTTTGTAAAATATCTGACGGGACAAACTTCAGTTCCAGGAATTCTGTGGCTGTTTTCCAGTTTCTGCTGCAATTAGAGCGTTGCAAGTTGACTCTAGATGAAACGCAATGTGCAGTACACATGCTTTAAATTAGTTTTGATCCACATTTTTAAATGAGGGAAACTAAACCAGCATTTCTATTACAGATTCATTGTTATAAATTCTAATTTATTGTGACATTAGGGTTTTTGTGGTTAGCATTTAGTAAGTAAATTCATGACTCAAGAGCTAAATATTTATATTACAAATAAATTAATTTCTCTTTATTGATTTACTTAGGTTTAAAAAAGAGAAATTAATTTATTAATATAAATATTTAGCTTTTGAGTTATGAATTTACTTACTAAATTCTAATCACAAAACTTTTAATGTCATTGTATTGGAACTAATTGAATTTGGAAACCATTGAATTTGGAACTTATGACAATGAATCAGTAATATAAATGCTGGTTTTATTTTCACTTAAGTTTAAAGGGGGCTGATGGTCGAGTGACTAGCGCTCTGGCTCTCGGTGTCACAGGTTTGGCGTTCGAGTCCCGGCGGTGCTGGTTGTTTGATAACCCGAACTGGTTATTTGATGCTGATATTATATAATAAACTCATTGGCTTTCCATGAAAAACATTATTCTTTTTTTTGTTATTTACAATGGCAATTATGAACACAGTTACAGCAAAAAGAACAACGAAAAAAAAAATACAACATACAACAACAACAAACTAATGCAACAAAACATGATGAAACAGAGTTCATTAATCTAACAATAATGCCAAGTTGCACATCTTTTAGCGACTAAAAGTGTTACCAGGTGCACCACGTGGATGTAGATCTTCTGCGCACACAACATTATTCATGAATTCATAATTTATTTTTTTTGAGAATTTTCTGTTTGAATAAAAATTATTTATAGCACTATATATAAGAGCTATGCATTTAATACGTTCGAAGCTATTTGTTGTTTAGCATATTGGGTTCCTAATTAGAGCAGCTCAATTCGAAGACTAATTGATAAAAATCGTTATATCTGAAGAGAAGAATATCCATCTGTTCAGATGGAATCAAATAGGAAGAGATAGCAAACCAATCATATTCTTTACAGTGCTCTTTCAAATTTTAGTGCTAAAGGTAATGTGATGTAACTTGGTGATTTGGTGCCAAATGGTAATATGGTGTAACTCGGTAAGTTGGTGTCAAAAGATAATGAGATGTAATTTGTTAATTTGGCGCCAATTGGCAATGCACCATGCTTCCTGTGTTGCTACTTTGTTACCTTTCAGCCTGCTGCGTAACTGCCGTTATATTAACGAATGAATTAGATTAAAATTGCCTGGAATTTTTAAACAAGAGAAACATCATATACATTTGTATTTTTTTCATCATATACATTTGTGTTTATTTGTATTTTACCATCATTCATAAATGAATCATGTTTGATAGACAAAATATCTAACTATCTCAAAAAGAGTGAGCTAAAAAGGGGTTTAAAGATTCTCCAGTTCACTTAAAAAAAAAGAGACATTAATAATATTTTAAACCATAATTCTAATAATAATAATCACCATAATCACCATAATCACCTAATCATAATTCTAATAATCACTACGAAATAAAAACACAATAAAATGTTTGTATGGTTGATAAAGCCACAGGAAAACGAAAAAAATCATTAAAAATTTTGTTTTATCATGTATAAAGAAATTTTGTCTTTTATTTTATTAACGAATTTGAATACATACCGGAATAAAACGGCTAAATTACCTTACTTACATGTAACTAATCTTTAAACACAATTTTATGAAGAATGAAAAAATACTTTTGAAAGACATAATTTTCAAATTTAAATACATAACATGTGCGTTGATATTGCAAATAAATTAGACTTATCAACCAATATTTCATGCAAGTATAATTAAATTACGCCGCAAATTAGGATTTATTTTAAATAAAATTTTTGAAAAGGTTTTCTGTGGTGTTAAATGAGATTTATATGATTTAAATAATAATTTAGACCTCATTTTTCTTCGTACCCTCTTCTAGAACATCTTATCCAATACAGCAAAATGATCATATTATTCTTTGAAAAATGTTTAGTATCTTTAATTAATGCTTCTCACTTTAAAAATAACAACTAAAATATTTTGTAAACAACATCAATTGTTAATCAAGATGTTTTAAAAATTTCTAACGTTCAGGAGTAGGATTCGAACCTACGTTCACACGCGTGAGTCAGATTTCCATGCATTCGTCGAAGTACTTCGGCATACAGAAAGTGCGTCGTTGAGGTTGCGTTGACGTCAAGATTAATTACCGTTCGAACACGGACTATCCATTTACCATTATTTCTTCGGGATTTCAAATACAGTCCTGCATTTTCATTACAGTGTTAAACTCAGTATTGTTTTATTTATTTTTCTTCAGATAAATATTTAATAAACTATATTATAATGTTAACTACAAACAAACAATAGTATAATAATTATATATGCATATGTATATATTCATGAAACAAACAACATTATTATATGAATGTAATATATATATGTATATATAATAAGCGATACTAATAAACAGCTTACTGATGAATCTATGTTTTAACAATTTCTCCAACACTACCTCAACAATCTTCGACGAACGCAATTTTAGCCTGACGCCATAACCACTCGGCCATCCTGAACACATGTAGCAGGGGTTCTGAATCTTTAAGCTTTCAATGATATCTAATTGGGTTACATGTTGCATTACGTGCATTATAACGAAGCTTCATTCTGGTCACAGAATAAAGAAAAGCTGATCTATACATAAATATGCACTTATATATTGACATATTCGCTATATGCTGTATAAGATGCAAGTGGAGCTATCAAAAGATAGAAAAACCATTTGAAGAATCTCTAAAAAATTAGAAAAAAAAATTATCAAAATGTATATTGTGAATAGAGTGCTAGTTTTTTTTGGCGGGTCTGAATTAGAGGTGATAGAATTAGATAGTTATATGCTATGGTGGTTTTTATGCAATTTATGTGTAGCAAATACCAGTAGTAGCTTTTTCCGTGCTAAGTAGATATTTCAAATTCACTTTTGATAGCTGTTCTTTTGATTTTTGTGTTCATACATTCTGTTTTGTTGCATTCGCTTTACATATTTATTTGTGATTTAATTCTGAAACCAGAATGATTTGCAGATAGAGCAGTGGGCATATTTTAATTTTTTTTTGTATTGAATATTAAAGTTATGTCAGTTACACTGGTTAGGGATGATTAAATTAACTCTTATTCATCTAACTTATCTTTAGACAATATTTTAAGAATATAATATTGTAACGATTTACAAATTATTTCTTCATATTTGTTTCATTTTGAAACATACAGAATTCAAAATGAAGTGAATAACACGTGATTTGGTGTAGTGAAGTCGTTAAATTTAGCAACCAATATTTCAAATAAATTTTCAGGTCACCTGTAATTAATATCTTTCTGCAAATTAAGGTTTATTTTAAAGACAATTTTTGGAAAATGATTTCATGATTGGCGTGCATATTAATCAGTTTTAAATAATAATTTAGGTTCCTAGATTTCCCGTTACATGTTTTTAAATTCATGGAACTCATATCTATACAACATGATGTTCATGCATTAAAAAAAAATAACGTAAAGATAGGTGTTATTTTAGTCTTCAAGTCATTTATTTTTATATATATCATGATTTTTGATGGAAAATTTAATCAATATAACTCATAAAAGACTCGACCAGAAATGATTTTTATTCACTGATAATTTTAAGTATACAACATCAATGACGCAGTTTTCTGCTACTTTTACTTATCTCAGGTGCAAGCTATGCTATGTGTCATTTAGTGCATTCATTTATAGTTATATGAGTTACGTAAGAAAGTTAATATGGTATTATAAAAAAAGGTTATTTGATCTGCGTTTTTAACAAATGCTAATTGGATTGGTTTTTATTTTTTGTGAATAATAAATTACACAGTGAATTACTAAACAATTAACAAAAAAATAAATTTTATCAATTTTCGCTGATCTTCCACACCAGTCCCCAGAAATTAGATTAAGAAGCCATGTTCTAACTGGTATTAATAAAATTAATTTCATATTAGATTTTACACATATAACTGGTTTTATTACTAAAGTACTTCCATTTCTTAGTAAAAACTATTTAAAACATATATTTTTATGCATTTTTAAAATAAATTTTATAAGAGACATCAATTATTAATCAAGATGATTTAAAAGAAAGCACCGTTCAGAGTAGGATTCGAACCTACGTTCACAAGGGTGAGTCAGATTTCCAAGCAATCATCCACTTCCAGCATACGGGAAGCGCGTTGTTAAGTTGGTATTGACGTCCAGAATAATTACCGATCTAGTTCGGGTTAACCATTTACCGACTTTATCTGAAGTATCATTTTGAAGTTAAACAAGCATCGGAACATCAAACAGAATTATAGTAGCAACCACTTTTTTTTTTACACGCTTAATTTTTCAATTTAAGGGAAACTCCCCCAAATTCTAAACAACCCTGAGAAGATCATTTGAATTAGCACATTCAAATCAACAATTCTAACTTCTTGATTAACATAAGAAACACATGCAAGCAACTTATCTACATACGTCTTTTAACATACTTACATTTCTCCAACACGAATTGAACGCCATACACAACCTAACATGACGATCGCGACTTTAGCCTGACGCCATAACCACTCGGCCATCCTGAACACACGCCCCAATACATTCGAATCCTTTAAGTTTTCAATTATGTTTAACTAGGAAACCCTTTTAAATCAACCATACAATTTATCCACCATAACATTGCATACATTATAACCAAGTTTCATTTTGATTACCGTGTAAGGAAAGCTTATATGTACATAAATATTTATTTATGTATTGCAATATTCGTTATATATAAGATACAAATAAAACTATGAAAAAATTGAAAAATCCTTTGGATAATCATTAAAAAATTAGAAAAAAATATCAAAAATTATAGTGCGGGTGGAGCGTTAAATTTTCCTTTTTTAGCAGGTCTGAAATTGAGGTATTTCAAGATTTTTGCATTGCGAATGCTATAATGGTTTTTATAAAATTTATGCATACCAAATATCAGTAGTAACTATTTTCATGCGCAATGAATCTTTCTAAATCCCTCCTTGAAATCTCTACTAATCAAAAACTCTTCGTCCGCAATGGATGTTTCTAAATCACTCCTTGAAATCTCTATTAATCAAAAACTCTTCGTCCACAATGGATGTTTGTAAATAAAGCCTTGAAATCTCTCCATTTTTTTTGTTTATATGTTGTGTCTATAGTTCATTCAATATATATATATGTATATATATATATATATATGTATATATATATATATATATGTATATATGTATATATATATATATATATATATATATATATATATATATATATGTATATATATATATATATGTATATATATATATATATATATATATATATATATATATATATATACATCTTATTTGTGATTTAACTTAGAAATCAGAGTAATTAACACAGATAGATCATTAGGTATATTTTTGTCATAGTTTTATTGAATTTTAAAATTCGGTGTGTTATACCTGTTAGGGATGGTTAAAAATTATTAATCTAACTTCTCATTAGACGTTTTATGAAAATAATATTACAATAATTTATGAATTTTTCCTTCAAATTTGTTTCATTCTGAAACATAGAACATTCAAAAGGAAATGAAGGATATTTCATTTGGTGTAGTGATGTCGTTAAATTTAAAAATCAATAATTCATGTACATTTTGAAATACAGATAATTAAAATGACTCGACAAATTAATGTTTATTTAAATGAAATTTTTGAAAAGGTCTCGTGGCTTGCGTCGAGATTAATCTATTTTAAATAATAATTTATATTCCCAGACTTCTTCTACGTATTTTTTTAACTTTATGGATCTCATATAAGATTATTTTAAAATAAAATCCCGTAAATATAGTTGTTATTGTAGTCTTCAAGCTTTTTACTCCTATAAATATCCTGATTTGTGATGGAAATTTTAATCAATAAATAAAAAAAAATTTCGAAATATCTTTCCAGAAATTATTTTTATGCACTGTTAGTTTTAGGTACGCAGTGTAAATTACAGGATTTTTCTGATACTTCTCCTAATTATCCCATGCTACGTGCCGTTTAATGCATACATTTAGAGTTATATGAGTTACATAAGAAAGCTAATATATATATTATATTATAGGAATATTTGACCTGTGTATTTAACAAATACTGATTGCAATGATTTTTATTTTTCATGGATATTAAATTACACAATGAATTACTAAAAATTAAACAAAAAATAATTTTATCAATTTTCGCTGAGATTTCCACCAGTCCTTGAAAATTTAGATGAATATATTATGCTCTAAATGATATTAATAAAATTAATTTTATATTAACTTTTACACATATAACTGGTTGAAGATTCAAAAATATTTTATTATTAAAGCACTTCCATTTTTTTGTATAAAAGATTTAAAAACAAAAATTTTTATGCATTTTTAAAAATAAAGTTTCATAAGAGATATGATTTATTATTCAAGATATTTATAAAAATTGAGTTCAGGAGTAGGATTCGAACCTACGTTCACAACAGTGAGTCAGATTTCCATGCAATCGACGCAGCAGTTAATCATTTACCGATTTTCGTGGAAGTTTTCATTTCAAGTTAAACAGTCGTCTGGACATCAAACAGAATTATAGTAGTAACCTCTCAATTTTTTTTTCATGCCTTTTGAGTGAATCTTCCCATAGATATTTTTTTGTTTACATACGTGCATGTCGCCATGACGATTGTAACTTTAGTCTGACGCCATAACCACTCGGCCATCCTGAACACACATATTAAGAGTTTTAATTCTTTAATCTTTCAGTTACCTCTAGTTAGAAAAAGAAAACTCTCACATCATTCGCATAATTTCTCCCCATAACATGACATACATGATAACGAAATTTCATTTTGATCATTGTGCAAGAAATAGCTGATATATGCATAAATATGCATTTTTATATTGAAATATTCGCTATATATGAGATACAAGTGAATTATCAAAAAATTGTAAAGTCACTTGAAGAATTACTAAAAAGATTTTCCAAAATATAATACATGGATTATACAATTTTCCTTACAAGTCTTCCCATATAAAATTATTGACAATTTTAGTTATAATTTTTAGCAATTGTGGATGTTCATTTATTTATATATAGTATTGAATCACAATATATTGAAGAACCATATAATTACTGATTAATGCACATCCTTAAAAATCAAATAGTTTAGGTAATTTTCGAAACACCAAAAATCGTACCTCAGTAGACTTTAAAATTCTGCGGATAAATATCTCATAGGATAATTGAAAGATAAGATTGTTTATATTTTATACTAAGGAAAATTCCAAATGAAACAAAGAACATGCGATTTGGTGTAGTGCAATCGTTGTATTTAGCAACCATTATTTAGTGTAAATTTTGAAACACAGATAATTAATAGCTCTCCTCAAATTGAAGTTTACTTTAAATAAAATTTTTATAACAGATTAATCTGTTTTAGAAAATTTATATTTCCAGTTTTCTTCCTAGGCATCTTTTAACTTCATAGAGCTCATATCTATACAACGTGATGCTCATATTTTCTAAAAAATCACACAAAGAAAGGTGTTATTTTAGTCTCTCAATTTTTTTATTTTTGTACGTAACGTTGTCTTAAGGTGGAAAATTTAATAAATAAATTGCATAAAAATTTCGAAAAATTGCAGAAGAAATAATTTTAATGCACTGTTAGTTTTAATAAAAAATTGCATCAGTTATATCAGTTATATATAAAATCTTGAATCGTGCAGAATATTTATTTATATCCTTGTCAATGTTTATTTGGTTTTTATGTATCTGTGTTGTGTATTTCATATGTATATATAATATATTTCTCTTGTATGTAATTTGACACTGAAAGCTGGTTAGATATGGAGTATATATATTTTTTTTTGTGTGTTTTGGATTTTAAAATTATTTGAGTTTTGTGAATATTTGTCTAAGAAAAACGTTAAGAAGTTATTATCTTATCAACAAAACTAGTTAAAAGTTTTGAATAAATATAAAGAAAATTAATTAAAAATAAACAATAAAGAATAATATAATTACATTAAATACATTTGAAGAAAATGTTTCTCGTGTATTAATTATAACACTATTATTTAATGTAATAATAATAATATATAACATGCAACAGTGGAAAAAAAGGTAATGTAATAGTTATATAATATTGTATTAGTGTAACAGTAAAATTAATGTAATGTATAGTAATAGTCTCCAGCAATGTTATAGTAAACTAAGGTGGCAACTATACAACTTTGGAAAAAATATAATCTCCTTTTAAGGTACCCCACTGTTCTACAAGTCTCGACACCAAGTGGTCAGTTCGGAAAATTTGCAGGTCATTGATCTGCGTCTTCCATCAGAAAATGAAATAGGATAAAAGAACTCTAAGGTGGTGAGATTTCAAAGAATTTAGAAAGTTGTTGAGAAGGATTCATTATGGGTAGATTCACTATTGCATCTGTCTGACAATACTAAATAAATTCAACTGGTGTCGAGACATATTGTTTAATTTAGCATGACGCGAAGTAGGTTTGAACTGAGAAAGAGCTCCAGTCAACGCTTGTCGTCTGAAAAGAGATGAGAACGTCCACTGACTTTGAGGTGAGCTGCTGTTGTCTAATTCTGAGAAATTAATTGCATGTGATACGTAGACATCGTCAATTGCTTAATAAAATGATCATTGAATTAGATTGATCATTGTGAATTACGGCAATTTTTCCTTTGAGTTTTCAATTATAACTAGGAAACCCTTTTAAATCAACCATGCAATTTATCAACCATAACATTGCATACATTATAACCAAGTTTCATTCTAATTACTGTGTAAGAGAAAGCTTATGTATACATAAATATTTATTTATATATTGCAATATTCGTTATATATAAGATACAACTAAAGCTATGAAAAATTGAAAAAATCCTTTGGATAATCATTAAAAAAATTAGAAAAAATATCAAAAATTATAGCGTGGGTGGAGTGAATTACTATACAATTAAGCAAAAATAATTTTTTCAATTTTCGCTGAGATCTCACACCAGTCCCTGAAAATTAGGTGAATACATTATGTTCTAAATGGTATTAATAAAATAAATTATATATTATCTATTACACATCTAACTGGTTGAAGATTCAAAAATATTTTATTATTAAAATACTTAAATTTCTTTGTATAAACGATTTAAAAACAAAATTTTTTAAGCATTTTTAAAATAAAGTTTATAAGATATATGATTTATTATTGAAGACATTTATAAAAAAAACTGTTGAGGAGTAGGATTCGAACCTACGTTCACAACAGTGAATCAGATTTCCAAGCAATCGTCAAAGTACTTCAGCATACGGTAAGAGCGTTGTTAAGTTGGTATTGACGTCTAGAATAATTACCGATCGAGTTCGGGTTAACCATTTACCAACTTCATTTGAAGTATCAAACAAACAAGCATCGGGACATCAAACAGAATTATAGTAGTAATCGCATTTTTTTTAACATGCTTATTTTTTTTCAATTCAAGGGAAACTTCCAAACCAAATTCTAAACAACCCTCAGCAGATCATTTGAATTAGCACATTCATTTTAAATTCTTGATTAACATTAAGAAACACATGCAAGCAACTTATCTACAAACGTCTTTTAACATACTTACATTTCTCCCACACGAATTTAACGCCATACACAACCTAACATGACGATTGCGACTTTAGTCTGACGCCATAACCACTCGGCCATCCTGAACACACTTCCAATACATTCCAATCATTTAAATTTTCAATTATGTTTAACTAGGAAACCCTTTTAAATCAACCATACAATTTATCCACCATAACATTGCATACATTATAACCAAGTTTCATTTTAATTACCGTGTAAGAAAACCTTTATATATACATATATATTTATTTATATATTGCAATATTCGTTATATATAAGATACAAATAAAGCTATGTAAAAATTGAAAAATCCTTTGGATAATCTTTAAAAAAATTAGAAAAAAAATATCAAAAATTATAGTGTGGGTGGAGCGTTAAATTTTCTTTTTTTTGGCAGGTCTGAAATTGAGGTATTTCAAAAATTTTTACATTGCGAATGCTATAATGGTTTTTATAAAATTTATGCATACCAAATATCAGTAGTAAATATTTTCGTGCGCAATGAATCTTTCTAAATCACTCCTTGAAACCTCTACTAATCTCAAAACTATTCGTGCACAATTAATGTTTCGAAATCACTCTTGAAATTTTCTATTAATCAAACACTTTTCGTGCCCAATGAATGTTTCTAAATCACTCCTTGAAATATCTCCATTGGTTTTTTGTGTTTATATGTTGTGACCTATAATTCAGTCAATATATATATTTCTCTTATTTATGATTTAACTTTAGAAAAAAAGTAATTAACACAGATAGATCATTAGGTATATTTTTATCATAGTTTTATTGAATTTTAAAATTCAGTGGTGTGTTGCACCTGTTAGGGATGCTAAATTAACTCTTATTAATCTAACTTATCATTAGACAATGTTTTATGAAAAAAATATTACAATAATTTACGAATTTTTCCTTCAAATTTGTTTCAGTATGAAACATATATCATCCAAATGAAATGAAGGACACATGATTTGGTGTAGTGACATCGGTAAGTTTAACAGCCAATATTCCATGTAAATTTTGAAACACAGATAATTAAAATGACTCGGAAAGTTAAGGTCTTTTAAATAAAATTTTTAAAAAGGTATCGTGGTTCGCGTCGAGATTAATCCATTTCAAATAATAATTTATATTTCTAGGATTCTTCTACGCATTTTTTAACTTCATGGAGCTCATATAACATGATGTTCATTCATTTAAAATAAAATACCGTAAAATTGTTGTTATTGTAGTCGTCAAGGTTTTTACTCCTATACATATCACAATTTGTGACGGAAAATTTAATCAATAAATAGCAAAAAAATTTTTTTTTTTTTCGAAATATCGTTCCAGAAATGATTTTTATGCACTGTTAGTTTTAGGTATGCAGTGTAAATTACGGATTTTTCTGATACTTCTCCTAATTATCCCATGCTACGTGCAGTTTAATGCATGCATTTAGAGTTATACGAGTTACATAAGAAAGTTAATATAGGTATTATATTATAGGAATATTTGATCTGTGTTTTTAACAAATACTGATTGCAATGATTTTTATTTTCATGGATATTAAATTACACAGTCAATTACTAAACAATTAAACAAAAAATTATTTCTATCAATTTTCGCTGAGATTTCACACCAGTCCCTGAAAATTAGATGCATATATTATGCTCTAAATTATATTAATAAAATTAATTTTATATTAACTTTTACACATATAACTGGTTGAAGATTCAAAAATATTTTATTATTAAAGCACTTCCATTTCTTTGTATAAAAGATTTAAAAAAACAAAAATTTTGATGGATTTTTAAAATAAAGTTTATAAGAGATATGATTTATTATTCAAGATATTTATAAAAAATACAGTTCAGGAGTAGGATTCGAACCTACGTTCACAACCGTGAGTCAGATTTCCATGCAATCGACGCAGCAAGTAATCATTTTCCGATTTTCGTGGAAGTTTAATTTCAAGTTAAACAAGCGTCTGACATCAAACAGAATTATAGTAGTAACCTCTCAATTTTTTTTTCTTGTCTTTTTAAGTGAGTCTTCCCATAGATATTTTTTGTTTACATACGTGCATGTCGCCATGACGATTGCAACTTTAGTCTGACGCCATAACCACTCGGCCATCCTGAACACACTTATTAACAGTTTTAATTCTCTAATCTTTCAGTTACCTCTCGTTAGAAAAGAAAAACTCACATCATTCGCATAATTTACTCCCCATAACATGACATACATGATAACGAAATTTCATTTTGATCATTGTGCAAGAAATAGCTGATATATGCATAAATATGCATTTTTATATTGAAATATTCGCTATATATCAGATACAAGTGAATTATCAAAAATTGTAAAGCCACTTGAAGAATTACTAAAAACGATTTAACAAAAATAATACATGGATTATATAATTTTTCCTTAGAAGTCTTCCCATATAAAATTTCTGACAATTTTAGTTATAATTTTTAGCAATTGTGGATGTTGAACATTTAATTTATATACACTCATGAGCCAAAATATTATGACCACCCTACATTTTGCAATGAACTCGCCTAAAAATTACGTGGAAGGCACGTGATCAGGGAAGTGGTATTTAACTGGTATTAAGTGGTGGTATTAATCCATGCCAAGTCGGGTTGAAGCTGTGTTGCGAGCCAAAGGTGGGCCAACTCTTTATTGACAGGTGTCATAATGTTTTGGCTCTTGAGTGTATATTATTTATTCCCAATATATTGAAAAACCATATAATTACTGATTAATGCACATCATTAAAAATCAAATAGTTTAGGTAATTTTTGAAACAGAAAAATCGTACCTCAGTAACCTTTAAAATTTCTACGGATAAATATATCGTAGGAAAATTGAAAGATTAGATTGTTTATATTTTAAAGTAAGGAAAATTCAAAATGAAACAAAAAACATGCGATTTGGTGTAGTGAAATCGTTGTATTTAGCAACCAATATTTCGTGTAAATTTTGAGACACATATAATTAAAAGCTCTCCTCAAATGCAGCAGAAAAAGTTTACTTTAAATAAACATTTTTATAACAGATTAATCTGTTTTTAGACAATTAATATTTCCAGTTTTCTTCTTATGCATTTTTTTTAACTTCATGAAGCTCATATCTATACAACGTGATGTTCATACTTTGAAAAATCACATAAAGAAAGGTGTTATTGTAGTGTCCAAGTTTTTTATTTTTGTACATAACATTGTCTTATGGTGGAAAATTTAATCAATAAATTATATAAAAAATTTCCAAAAATCGCAGCAGAAATTATTTTAATGCACTGTTAGTTTTAATAAAAATTGCATCAATTATATAAAAGTTATCATTTGTATAAAGCATCAGTTACGAAGTTTCTGCATTTCGTATTTATTTCAGACAACACCTATGCTACGGGTCATTTAATGTATACATTTAGAGTTACGTGAGATACATAAGACAGCTAATACAATCTTATATAGAAGGGTTATTTGATCTGTGTTTTTAACAAATGCTTAATGCAATGATTTTTATTTTTATGGATATTAACTTACACAATGATTTACTAAACAATTAAAAAAAAAAAATTATTTTATCAATTTTCGCTGATTTTGCGCCAGTCCCTGAAAATTTGATTAAAAAGCCAAGCTCCTAAATTGTATTAACAAAATTAATTTCACATTAACTTTTACATATGTAACTGGTTGAAGATTTAAAAATATTTTATTATTTATGAAGTACTTCCATTTCTTTGTATAAACGATTTAAAAACAACATTTTTATGCATTTTTTAAAATAAATTTTTATAAGAGATATCAATTATTATTCAAGATGATTTAAAAAGAAAACACCGTTCAGGGAGTAGGATTCGAACCTACGATCACAACAGTGAATCAGATTTCCAGGCAATCGTCAAAGCACTTCACCACATGAGAAGTCGTTGCTATGTTGGTACTGACGTCTAGAATGATTAGCGATCAAGATTAGTGTTAACCATTTACAGATTTTCGTGGAAGTTCTGCTTTCAAGCTAAGCAAGCATCGGGACATCAAACAGAATTATAGTAGTAACCCCATTTTTTTTTTATTCCCTTATTTTATCTTTGAAGAGAAACTTGCGGCTGTAGAACATTTAATTTATACACAGCGTTTATTGAATCACCATATAACAGGGGGGCGAAAGGTTCGTAGGCTGACACATAGAGGGCACTGCTAGTATTAAATCCATATGATTTTTAGTTAGCCCTAACCTTCAAAAAGACACGTGTATAAATTTGACAGCTGTTGCACTATTAGTATGTGAGTTATAGCATTTTAGGGAAGCACCTTTTGCTAGTTTGAAAAAATGGATAAAAAGGAATTTCTGTGTGTTAATAAAGCATTGTTTTTGGAGAAAAGAATACTATTGAAGTTGAGGCTAGGCTTAATAAACATTATTCGGACTTTGCACCAGGAAAATCAACCATAGAGAAGTGGTTTGTTAAATTCAAACGAAGCGAAAAGCACCGAGGACGATGCACGCAGTGGACGCCCCAAAGCGGCTGTGTTACCGACGAAAACATCCAAAAGTCCACAAAATAATTTCTGATAACCGTAAAGTGAAGTTTATTGAGATAGCTGAGACCCTAAAGATATCAAAGGAACGTGTTGGACATATCGTGAATGAATATTTGGATATATGTTAGCTCTGTTCAAAGTGGGTGCCACGCAGAGCTCACAATCGACCCAAAAACAACAACGAATTGATGATTTCAGTGTTTGAAGCTGTTCAATCTTAATCGAATTTTTGCTTCGATATGGGACAATGGATGAAACATGGCTCCATCATTTCACACCGGAGTCCAATCGACAGTCAACCGAGTGGGACTGCACGTGATCAACACTAACAATGCTATAACTCACATACTAGTAGTGCAACAGCTGTCAAATTTATACACGGGCCTTTTGAATGTTAGGGATAACTAAAGCTCATATGGATTTAACACTAGTAGCGCCATATATGTGTCATCCTAGGATCTTTTCAGCCCACCTATTATTGTATCACCCTATAGATACTGATTAATGCACATGCTTTAAAAATCAAATAGTTTAAGTATTTATCTAAGTACCAGAAATCATATTACAGTAGCCATTCAAATTTGTACGGAAAAATTCTTTAATAATAATAATATTTTTCATATAAGTAATTTATTTTTAATGCAATAGACATTTGTTTAAAAATATGCTGTGCAATTTGCATTTTATTATTTTTTTTTTTTGCATTTTATTTTTTTTATATATTGTGCAGTTTTAATCAAGGTTTGAAACTTTAGTGGTTGACTTGATGAAAGATATGTATATTGTTATTTATACTTAAATTTGTAAATTATACATATTTACAAACATATGCATAGTTAATTACATGGTTAAGTTTTCGTTATAATTTAGTCCTTTATAAATTAAAGATCCTTTGTTATTTACACTTATAAAAAATAGTGGCCCTGCTCGTGGCTTAGTGGTAACATGCGCTGCTGGGGAGCATTACGGCGGAAGATCAATCCAAGAAATTAGGAGAATCGATAACGTTTGTGAATGGAATTTTACGGGTTTCTCTCATACGATACAGCAATAACGGGGAATTGTTTCTGTAACGTATTCCACCCCCACCCTTCCCTCATTCTAAGAGAATCCACGTTTTGATGAATTTCAACTAGTTGTTACTGCCGACCAAGTGGGATAAGAAATAACTGAAAAAAATGTGAATGAAATTTTCGTGTTTTTAACATTGAAGAACATTTAATTTTGCCTAATGGGTTCCTTATTACTTAGCATATGTTATTTTATTTATTTTATATTTTTGAAATTTAACAATTTAGGAAATGTATAAGGACTTTTACTATTTTAATAATAAAACATTTGTTAAAGAACAAAATGTAATTAAACAATAACATTTGATTTTTTTAATTTTTTTATCAATTAAAATTATTAAATCAACTTAATTGTTTTATATAAACGCAAAAAGTTTATTAATTACTTTGATGTAATATTTTACAATTTTTAAAAAATTTTTTACGCAATATTTAATGGAAATTGTTAATCTTACTTAATTTATATAAAGAATAAATAAAACCAATTAGCAAATTGATGTTAACTTTCAATATTAATTTTTTAATCAACTGAAATGTAGTTTTTTTTCTTTTCTGTTAGTAATTTTAGATGAAACTAATATTACTATTAATTGCTTGCTTGTATTTAAATAAGAAATATTACATGATCTGTGTTAGATGTAAATAGTGATTACAATGATTATCGTTTTATTAAATATTCAATACTGGAATGCATGAACAATTAAAGAAAGCCTTTTTTTTGCTATCCGTTTTCATCGATTATCCACACTGAAGGAGTGAATTTTTGATAGGAACATTGTTCTTAAAAGTATTATTTTCACGTTCTGTTTGCATATAAATCCGGTGAAATCATTAATCATATTTAGTTAAAGTACTTGCATTTCTATTTTGATAATGATTGGCTTTCTGGTAATTACTATATATGTTTAAAAATCAAATAATTCATATAATTGTTGAAATGACAGAATTCAGTCTTTAGTATAAAGCTTTCACTAGCCACGATACTTAGGGATATGTAGTCCCCACCAGTTAGAAAAGTGAGGTTGGATCATCGGTTTGTTACGTGAATACCATGAACAGCCAATCGAGGGGAAAAGAGGGAACAGTGTCTTAAAGGCCAGCAGTTGCGTGTGGAAAAGGGAAAAATCTAGAAAACTTCTACAAGTCTGCATCAGCATCGATGCAAGACGGGTTTACACATATGTTCACAACTGATCGAGTCACGTCGATTGATAACTAATAGATTCCAACTGCACAACTCCAGCTGTGTTTACAGCCGCTAGGTCACAAGTAGAGCAAATATTTCATACTAATACTATACTATAGCATTTAATTAGGTAATACTGTATTACCTATTTAAATGAGATTCGAATTCGAGGTTTCTTAGTAATCTATCCCTACCTAAATTGCTTTACTATAACCCTTCCCCCTACTATTGTTATTTGTGGAATCGAAGCCGACTATTTGGGCGCAAAGGTTCTTTCCATCGTTCTACTAGAAAATTTTTATCAAACAAAGTACTTTTATTGATCCTTTAATAATTTGATATTTATTAAAACATTCATTATCTAAATTGGAAACACTTAATAAAATACAAGAAAATTAATCTTAAAGGCTATTTTTTACTTTTTAAGTGAAAAAAAAAATAATAATTTGAAATTTGAAAGTTAATTTATTGCATACATTTATATAGGCAGAATTATATGATCTGCATCAGGGACAAATGTTTATTTCGATGATTTCTTCATCTGTATATAATTCATACTATATTTAATAAACAATTACACAAAATAATGAGTTATACAGAAAAAGGATTTTTTCAATTCATTTTTGCCGATCCCCAACTGCAAGTCCGAGGAATTTTGTAAAAGAAGCTTTATACTTAAAAGTATTAATATAATAACTGACACATTTAATTTTGTGAATAAAACTGGTGCAACCATTAAAAATATTTAATTTAAGTACTTATATTTCTCTTTCAAGTGGCGTTTAACCTCAAAACTGCATCTGATTTGAAAGATGCCATTAGATATCAGGTTCAACAGATTACTCTTGCCATGGTACGTGCTTCAGTGCTATCCACCATCTGCCGCGTGCAAAGTGTCATCGTGTTTGAAGGAGGTTACGTAGAAAATTTGGGAAACCCATTAAAATGATTTCCTTCTGTTGCTTTTTTGTCTTTATCGGTTGTTTTCACTTTTCATCTTAATGTCTATAGGGCAGCAAATTTCGTGCTACAGGTACCGTTCAAACGCTATTTTTGTTTATTCATTATGGATATCCCATTCCAATAAAAAATGTAGGTGTTGATGAATTTTTCAAACATTTCTCACTGTCACCGTAGATTTTAGAATTTAACTGATGTTTTTCAAATGATTCTTGAACAAATATCCTAAAATATTTTATTATACCTCTAAAATTTTATTAAAACCATGTTTTATCTTTGAAATGTATCAAATAGTATATCAAGAAAGTTTTTAAAATCACTCTGTTTGCTTAAAAAATATAAGAGTTATTCATAATTCATCAAAATATATACTAAAAGAATTTGAACACCATGTTCATAGTTTTGAGTCAGATTTCCACGCCTACCTCAAAATATGTTAATATGCAGGACTTTCAATGATCCATTCTCAGAGTAATTCTCCTGGTTAGACTAACCAATTACCGATATTTTTTGAATCTTCATTTGTAAACTAAGTAGATTTCGGGATATCAGATTAACTCACATAGTAGAGGTACAATAATTCCACATTCCGGGAAAATTATTGCAGAATATTTAAATTAGCTTCTTCTGAATACCATAACGAACAGTTAATATTCCGGTCAACAGGCAGAACACGATCAACGGATACTAACAAACCTATCTTATTACATTTACTAATCGATAGATTTCTCTAAACAGGATTTCAATACAATATGATGACAGCATTACCAATCTGACGCCATAACCTGGCGGCTCTCTCAGAGTATACGTTCTGTTTTGCACTATTCTAACTTTGGTCTATATATATATAATTTATTTTTTGAACAGCTTTAATTTTTTTAAATTTAATTATTGTTGAATTAATTTTTTTATACATTTTTTTCATCATTTTATATATTACCATTTATTTTTAATGTCCCACTAGAACATATTTATTGCTATTTATATGCCTTATTTTTCACCAACGTATCGCCTACAGAAAAAGATAAAATGATGTATACATATAAATATACTGATTAGTAATTTTTGGTTTGGGAAGAGAAAAAAATGTGCTAAATAAGTTTCATTTTTATTAGAGTCATCATGTGATGGATCTTTAATTAATGTAGTGAATACTTAATACTTAAAATTTTTTATTTATTTATTATGTTTTAAAAATCAATGAAGATAAGTAATTATAAAAACATGAGTCATTCAACTTATTTTTTATTAGAATATATTAAAGATTTTCTAAAAGAGTTTTCATAAAAGAAATATATCTTTTTTTCTTTTTCTTTTTTTTCTTAATAATTCCTAAATACACTAAGCTTAAGGAAAGCTGTAATTCAATCAAAAATTATATTATTCTGTTAATAAATAAATTTTAAAGAGATATTTAAAAAAATGTTAGTTTTATTACGATTAAAATTACAAAGAACTGAAAACGCAAAATTAATTAATTTATGCTTAATTTATATTAACGAAATTTTTAGTTTCCTATGCTTCTAAATAATAATATATGAAATATTTTGAAGATGCAGATATGCCTATCTGGCAAGTTACATAAACTATAAAGTTTTTTTTTTATCACTTCAGCATTTGAGAATCTTTACAATATTATGTGCAATTATGTTATTGGGCAAAAAAAAAAAAAAAATCTGGAAAAGTATATTATTTAATTGACGACAAATATTTTTCCAGTTTTCAATTTATTGATATGCATAGTAATCGCTATATATTTTAATAATATTTTAAACATGTATAATAAAAATATAAAAACTTCTTTTAGTCTCATCATCATTGTAAAACCATGATAACCATGATCTAAAACTTACTTTGTATGCTTTTGCAAAAGCATCCTCAAAATATCCAGGGAAACTCTCTGGGATGCTTGTCCGATCCAGCTGCTGGCAAAGCCATCCACTATACGTCTTCTAGGGAATCTGCTTAATCGAAACAGGTAGATCCCCTAAGATTTCCTCTCACGACATTCTGGCATCCTCCTGAGGAGGTAAGCAAATTCCCAGAGAGCATACTTTGGCACCTACTTGAAGGACATAAAACTACCACGGCCGTATCGTTTAAATCAATGGATAAAAATTGAGTTAATCTTTAAATTTTATTACAGGAATTTACACATGTTTAAAAACTAACAAATTTAAAGAAGCATACATGAATAATTATTTTAAGCTAAATTTTAAGGATTATTTATAATATCTAAATTGTTTTGAAGCTTCTATTGCAGAAATTTGACAAATAATTATTAATTATGGTAATCTGAATTAAAGTTATTTCTAAATAATACAATAATATAAATTTTAATTTAAAGTAAAACTTTCATCTAAAGGGACAATTAAATTTTATTAATTTAAAAATAATAATTTCTTGCATACATTTCTAATTGATCAAAGCCATATAAAAAGAAGGATTCATACTCAATTATTCAATATAATTGCGATATAACATTTTTATCTCTTATTGTACTTTTAAAACAAGTACAATTGAATTTTTTTTTTATTAAATTGTATTTAAAGAAAATGAAATGAATAAATAACTGAAATTGTTGCTGTCTTATATAAATTATAAGTTAGCATCTGTTTACATGTAAGCTAAGTATAAATAAAATTTAAAAACCGTTTTTGTAATTGACAAGAAATAAAACAAATGATGTTAAAGTTTAGAAAATTAAGCAATGAAGATTTTTCTGTTCAGTAATCCTATTAATTTTAAAGTTACTTAAACATAATACACTCTAAGAAAAACTTTACAGAAAAATAAGGCTACAGCAAAGTTGATCCACTGACGGTGTTTTAATTTCTTTAGCAAAACATGGGATAAAAATTACAAAGAAAAACCTCAATCATTTTCTCATTAATTATAATTTAACTTTGATAATGCGTGTTGTCCAAATTGGTACTAAATACCTAATAAATTAGGCCTTCAAAGGATATAAAAGGATAATATTACGAAAATAAATTTGTAAATTAGATAGTAAAAGCTCGTTCGTAATTTAAATTGGAAATTTTTATGATTACATTTTGGATACATATCAAAAGGAAATATAATTTTAGAACAGAGAAACAAATATTTTTTCATTTTTTATAAATAATGTTTGAAATAAGGTTTTATTTGATATGCGGCTATCATTTTGGGACGAAACAATTTTAATACCATAAATATTCATCGTTTTCAATACCGTTTCGCATAGATTGACAAATTGATTGGTGGGGATTTTTTACATGTTTTATGCACATGCCATTCTAATCCAGTGGTTCAGTTATTTCTGAAAGACCTCATTAAAGGCAATGCTCTTCTTCCATCATTTGTTGATAGATTGTTTGTGGTATGTTTGTGTGTTCATGTAAAAAAAAATATTAAGGATTATTTTGAAAGGCACAATTTATCAAAGTACTTAAATTTCAGATAAAAGAATATTTTAAGTTTAATAAAAATAAATAATTTTCTGGTAATGTTATATTATTATAGTAATTAAGAATATAAATGAACGCAACTTTTAAATTTAAAATTGATTGTTTACTAAAATACTGAATTTGAGATAAACAGTATTAATTACTCTTTATGAGATGAAAATGCAAAGACGTCTTCAGTCATATCTATTTATAAGTTAATTGTTTATTCAAACTCATAAAACTTTCGATTAATTGATAATTGTCCTGAAGCTAGTTAATGCTTGCACATATATGTGTGTCCGACTTTTGATTCAGTTGTAACGTGCGCATTAGGGCTCAGGTTCCATTCGCTTCCTGCAATTCTATAGACATTGTTACAAGAGCGAGTTCGTTCAAAATCAAAATGGCTAAGCGTGAGTGTCGACGTGGTGCACTCTGGTAAGGCTGAAACTGCTACGTCCCTGCTGTTTTCTTAGAAAATGATTTCGCTGCAAGTGATCTGCATTTAAAAATTATAACAATAAGATACAAGAAAGGAGCAAATGATATTTATTAAGTAATTACAGATAGTAATATCATTATATTATTAAGATTCCACTGATCAATATCAATACATTTTTTAAACAATTCCTTTCCAAATTTGCTAAAATGAATTTGAACGCATTGTTTAAGGGACCATTCAAAACCATAATTAAGTTTCATGTTTTCAAAATAAACCACGCAACGATTAATTAAATGCAATTAAACTCAATGGCTTTTAGGTGGCTGCTTCAGTAAAAAACCCCACACACATAAGGATTATTTGTTCTGCACTCTAATGCCGAAATTCCATTATGACCAAAAAAAGGATCTCATTACGATGCATTCTATTCGAAGTAATTGCGAGTAAGAAGTAATCGAAAGTTTTCATTAAATTCTTAAAAGTGGTACTGATTAACAATAAGTGGAATAATGTCGAGTCATTTTTAATATTTCTGCACTTTCATTGATGTCGTCCGGGTCTCAAACCAGCGAGCGGAAGAAAAGTAATTCCTCATCGCTCCGCAATTAATTTTCAGTTCCATGCTCGAAAGCATAAAGGGGGAGGGGGATTTGAAGTTCCAATTTGATTAAGTAAACCGTAGGCAGCCAGAATATTTTCATTCGAACTGATATTCAATCTCTTTCATTCATTCGTTGGAACTAGCAAAGTCCTTTTTCAACTTTTCCTGGGGACAGTTTTATGAAATAATTGAATTAAAACGCTGCTCAATCATCTATCTGAGTAGTTAGAATAACATAAGCCATCATCGAAACATATTGAAGCTAATCTCCCCTTTTTTGCACTTTAATTAATTACCTTAATTGAAAAGTCAGAGTGATATTTGAAGTAGTGTTAGAAAGGCATCACCTTTATGATGGATCTATTACATCATTTAAAACTGGGTGAAATTAACTTGGTGGATTATTTTACGAAGTATGTTGCTTTTGCTCTAACAAGTATTATAGAAAAAATTGTAAGTCAATTTCTACTTTTTTTCACTATATTGCAGAAACTCCTTTATAAATAAATTTTCATTTTTTATCTGGCTATTGGTAGATATATGCAACTTTCATCTAAAAAATTAAAATTAATTAATTAAATTTAATTACTGAATTAATCTGTGAAAAACTATATTAACATCCAGTGCCATCCACTACAAGTTAAAAAAATGTATTTGAACTCGAGTGAATGTATAGGGAGAGCTTGAGATATATATAGGCATAGTGTGAGCTAATAGAAGGAATTGTATAATTTGATTTAAAGTTTCATAAAACTGTTTTCTTAAATACTAATTATTTCTTGATTACTACTAGGGATTTAATGAATATAAGACTAAAACAATTGAAGGGAAAGTTTATTGAAAACTTTCATTTATTTTAAATTGCCAAATTGAGGTATTATATAGCGTTTATGGGACCTGATGATGAAGTGGGTAGCGCTCTTGTGTTCGGTACCATAGGTTTCTGTTTAGAATCCCCGGCTGTACCATGGACATGTAGTGGTTCGGCATCCACTTTAAACAATAGGTACGGGCCTAATTACTCATTGTGTGCAAAATATGACCATAGAACGGCACGCTACACTTATAACATTTATAAATTACTTTCTAATATTAGGTAGTTATGACAGGCAAATATCATTAGATTGGCATTTAAGGAAAATAAATTTGAAAGAAACTCGTACATCTTATTACATTCTATGCTTACATATTATGTAAAGCATACTAAAAGAAATTTCAATACATGTTGCTTTGAGTGCATAATAGGTTTTTTTGCAAAACATTTTTTTGTGCTAATTGTAAGGGGCAAAAACTTTACAGCACCAATTACATTAAGTAAATATTAAATTATGTAATATTTTTAATGTACAGCCCCTGTTCCTTGGGGCCACAGGTTTCTGGTTAGAGTTCCGGGGGTTTAATGGATGCTTATAGTTGTCCGAAATTCACTTTAAACTGTATGTCCTGGTGTAATATGATTTTAGAGTGTTGGACATATGGCTCACAATCCTACCTCATAAAAGGAAAACATTTCTAGAAATCTGCCAAATCAATTTCTGCAATTTCAATATGGAAGGTATAACACTTGCGTTGATATTGTAAATATTTCCCGAATCAACAAGTATTTCATGAAAACTTTGAAACACCTATAATTAAAATTACGCTGCAAAGTAGGAATTATTTTTAAAAAATTGAATAAGTTTAATGTGATGTGCGAGGAGATTTTTTTGTTTTAAGTAATAATTTACACCTCAGTCATCTTCGTATCTATTTTTAACACCATGGAACTCGTGTCCAAACAGTATCATACACATATATTTGTTTGACAAAGCTATTATAATTATAATTAATACATATCACTTTACAAATAGTCCTTAAAATATTTTTTAAAACAATATAAATTATTAATCAAGAAGTTTTAAAAATTTCTAACAATCCAGAGTAGGATTCGAACCTACGTTCACAAATGTGAGTCAGATTTCCATGCATTCATAGAAGTACTTCAGCATATGTGAAGTGCGTTGTTAAGCTGTTATTGACGTCTAATTTAATTACCTTTGAACACAGACTATCAATTTACAGATATTTCTTCGGGATATCAAATACATTGCAGCATTTTCATTATAGTTTTAAACTCAGCATTGTATTATTTTCTTTATTTTTCTTGAGATAAAGCTCTGATTAAATATTAAACTATCTTATCAAACACTACTTATTGCAAACAAGCAACAATATTATAATTATATGAATTTTCTATGTATATATATATATATATATATATATATATATATGCACATACATACATCAATAATATAAATAACATTATTATAATTATATGCTTATACTATATATATTTATAACAAACAGCTTTCACGTGAAACTTATATTTTAACTAGTAAGAATTTCTCCAACACGTCCTCAACAAACTTCGGCGAATGCAATTTTAGCTTGACGCTACTACTCGGCCATCCTGTAGACGTGAGAGCATAGGTTTGGAATTTGTAAGCTTTCAATGATATCTAATTAGGAAAACATTGCATATTACATTACATACATTAGAACGAAGTTTCATTCTAGCCGCAGTAAGGGAAATGTGATGTATACATAAATATGCATTGATATACTGAAATATTCGTTATGTATAAGATACAAGTGAAGCTGTCAAAATATTGAAATTTCCTTTGAAAAATAATTTTTAAAAATTAGAAAAAAAAAATATCATGTGGTTACAGTTAGAGTAGATTTTTGTATTGCAAATGCAAGAATGGAATGTATACAATTTATATACCAAATACCAGTAGTAGCCTTCCCGTGCCAAATGGCTATTTCTAATTCACTTCTTGACAGTTATCCGTGGTCTTATGGTCATATATTCTGCACTTTATTTATTTATTTGTGATTTGAAAATAGAGCGATTTGCAACATAGAGCATTGGGTATATTTTGCATTGAATATTAACATTCTGGAGTTACTCCATATTGGGATGGTTAAATTAACTGGTATTAATTTAACTTATCTTTAGACAATATTTTTTTGAAAATAATATTACAATACTTTATAAATTATTTCTTCAAATTTGTTCCATTCTAAAATATAGAGCATTCATAATGAAATGAAGAACACGTGATTTGTTGTAGTGAAATCGTTAAATTTAGCAATCAATATTTCATATAAATTTCATGAACACATATAAATAAAATAATAAAATTATGGCTTTATCTTAAAGAAAGTTTTTGAAAAAGTATTTCGGGGTTCGCATAGAGATTATTCTGTTTAAAATAATAATTTAGGTTAACATATTTCTTCCTTCGCATTTTTTAACTTCGTCGATCTAAAAGTTATGCAACATGATGTCCATACTTTTATAAAAACTCACGTAAAGGTAGATGTTATTGTAATCTTCAAGTTTTTTTTTACTTCTATACATATCACGATTTAGGATGGAAAATTTAATCCATTCGAAAAATCACTCATATGATTTTAATGCGCTGTTATTTTTAGGTATAAACCACCAGTAACGAACTTTTTATGCCTCTTATCCTATTTATCTCAGCTTCAGCCTATAATATTGGCATTTAATGAATACATTTAAAGTTATATGATTTATTTAACATAAGTAAGTTAATATCATGTTACATATAAGGGTTATATGTATGATCTGCATTTTTCACAAATGCTTATTGTAATGGTTTTTATTTTCATGGATATTAAATTACACAGTCATTTACTAAACAATTAAACAAAAAAAAAAAAATTGCATTAACAAAATTAATTTCACATTAGCTTTTACATATATAACTGGTTGATAATTTAAAAATATTTTATTATTAATAAAGTACTTCTATTTGTTTGTATATACGATTTAAAAACAACATATATGAGATATCAATTATTATTCAATGTGCTTTGAAAAAAAAAAACACCGTTCAGGAGTAGGATTCGAACCTACGTTCACAAGTGTGAATCAGATTACCACGCAACCATCACAGCATACTAGAAGTGCTTTGTTGAGTTGGTATTGACGTTAGAATAATTACCGATTGAGTTCGGGCAAAACCATTTATCAATTTACATTGCAGTTTCATTTTCAAGATGGCATTGGGATATCAAACACAATCTTGCATTTACATTACATTACATTAGTAACTTCCTTATTATTTTTTTTAGTTATTTTAACTTTTAAGGGAAACTTCCCCAATCCAAATTCTAAACAATCCTCAGCAGATCGTTTGAATTAGCCTATTCTCTACAAACATCAATATCTATTTTAATTTTTTGATTAACATAAGAAGCATACTATTTACAAACGAGTTCCTATTCACTTACAATTCGCCAACGCGACACGCAACTCAACTTGACGATTGCAACTTTAGTCTGACGCCATAACCACTCGGCCATCCTGAACACACGCCGCAGTACGTTCTAATTTTTTTTAAGCTTTCAATTAGACCTCATTAGGAAACTGTTTTAAATCAACCATCTATTTATAAAACTGTAACATTACATAGATTATAACGAAGTTTCATTCTAATCTCAGGGTAAGGGAAAGGTGATGTATTCATATATGTATTTTATATACTGAAATATTTGTTGTGTATAAGATAGAACAAGTGAAGCTATCAAAAAATTGAAAAGTCATTGGAGGAATAACCTGAATTTGAGAAGTTTGAAGAACTGTGGAAAATTAATGTGTGGTTAGAGCTCTAAATGTTGCTTTTTTTTTGGCAGGTGTAGAATTTCAGCAGCAATTACTCTACTTTGTAGTAGTTTTCATCTGTTCTATTCTTTTTTGTATATTTTTGTGTCATGCATTGTATATTAATTGTTTGTATATATTTTACTTAGTAGTTTTCGTAGTATTAATTGTTGTTTGTATATATTATACTAAGTAGTTTTCGTGGTATTTTTAGTAATTATTCAATCTCTTTTTTTCGTCTTAATTTTTAATTTTGCATTTCTTATTTTCTCTTTAACTTTGCACTTGTAAATTTTTATGTAATCTGGGCAGACCATTATCACTTATTCCTTTTATTCTCTGTTATTAATGTGTTTCTCTCTCCAATGGACTTTACTGTGTGCCACTCTGGAGTAAAGGTCGAAAAATGACCAAGGCACTCCGTGAACTTAAATGATGATGATGTGTAGAATTTGAGATATTATAAGATTTTTGCATTGCTAATGCTATGAGGGATTTTATACTGTTTATGAATACGAAATACCAGTAATATGTTTTCTCGTGCTAAATGAATATTTCTACTTCACTTGACAGCTATCCTTTGGTTTTTGGTAAAAAGTTAGATTTTTCAACCTATATTTCGTGTAAATTTCTACATAAGGATAGTTAAAATCACTACGCAAATTAAGATTTATTTTAAATAAAATTCTAGAAAAAGTGTTGTGTAGTTCTCGCGGAGATTAATTTGTTTTAAATAATAATTTAGATTCCAAGTTTATTTTTATTATTCATTTTTTCAAGTTAATGGTACCGATATCTACACAACATGATGTTTATACTTTTAAAACAAATCATATAAAGATAGTTTTTACTGTAACCTAAAGGTTACAGTAAAGACCTTTTTAAGACCCTGTACTTACACCTTAAGGTTTTTTTCTTCTATACATACCATGTATTAAGATGGAAAATTTAATCAATATATCGTTTAAAAAAATTTAGAAAATCGCAAAACAAATTTGTTTAATACAATGTGAGGTTATGAGATGAAGCATCAGTTACGGAGTTTTTTGCTACTTCTTCTACTTATCTCAGGACCAATCTATACTAAATGACTTTTACTATGTACATGTAGAATTTATGACTTACATAAGAAATTTAATATTATCTTATTTAGAGAAGGTTATTTAATCTGTGTTTTTAATAAATATTGATTGCAATGATTTTTATTTCCATGGATATTCAATTACATAGTGGTTTACTAAACAATTAAACAAAAAATAATATTTATCAATCTTTCCTGATCTTCCACATTAGCTTTCATTTATATAACAGGTACAAGATTAAAAATATTATATTACTATTATAATAGTAATAAACTTAATATAATAATACTTATATTACTTATTACTTAATATTACTTATTAAAGTACTTCCATTTCTTAGTTAAAACTATGTAAAACATATTTATGACTGTTTTAACATAAAGTTTATAAGAGATATAAATTATTATTTAAGATGATTTAAACAGAAAACAACCTTCAGGAGTAGGATTCGAACCAACGTTAACAAGTGTGAGTAAGATTTCCAGGTAATCGTCAAAGCACTTTATCGTATTAGAAGTACGTTGTTTAATTGGTATTGGCGTTTAGAATAATTACCGATCGAATTCGCACCCAACCATTTACCGATTTTCCTTTGAAGTTTCACTTTCAAGCATCGGGACATCAAACAGAATTATAGTAGTAATCTCATTATTTTTTGCATGCTTATTTTTTCATTTTAAGGGAAACTTCCCATTTCTAATTCTAAACAACCCTCAGCAGATCACTTGAGTTAGCACATTCTACCGACAACTTAAACTTCTTGATTGACATAAGAAACATATACGAGCAACTTATCTACCAACGTTTCACTTACAAATTTACGTTTCTTCAACGCCATACACAACCTAACTAGATGATTGCGATTTTAGTCAGAGGCCATAACCACTGGCCGTCCTGAACACGTGAACTGAGAAGTTCTAATTCTATAAGCTTAGATTTACTATGTCTAATTAGGAAAAACGTTTAAATTATTCTTATACTTTATTTAGCATTACATACACATGATAAAGAAGTTTCATTCTTATCACCGTAATAATAAAAAGCTGATTTATAAAAAAAATGTGTATTTCTGTATTGAAATATTCGCTATATATAAGATACAAGTGAAGTTATCAATTAAATTGAAAATAAAAAAAAATTTGAATTCCGTTTGAAAAATCTATAAAAATAAGAAATTTTTTTTTTCAAAAACTATATTGTGATTAGAGAGCTAAATTTTACTTTTTTTGCAGGTCAGAAATTGAAGTATTTTCAAGATTTTGCATTGTGTGACAAATATGATTGGCCGAGTTTCATTTTGATCACAATGCAAGGAAAAGCGTAATATATATATATATAATATATATATATAAATAAAGAGTGCAACACGTTTGATATAAAAAACCAAACTGCATCTGATTTGAGAGAAGCCATTAGACGTCAGGTTAAAGACTTTCCTCTTACCATGGTGCGTGCTTCAGTGCCATCCACCATCGGCCTCATGGGAAGTGCCATAGTTTTTGAAGGAGGTTACGAAGCAAATTTGTGAAATACATTAAATTGTTTTGCTTTATTGGTTGTTTCTTTTTCTCTAGCTTTATTAGTTGTTTTCACTTTTCATCTTAGTCACTAAGTGCTATAATTTCGGGCTATAAGTACACTCATGTCCATAAATTAAGGATAATTCAGAATCACACAGAAATTGAACTCTAAAATAAAAATTTCACCTGTAAAATTATCACACACATCTTGAAGAAGAATATGCAAATTACAGGAAACCACCAGATGATGCGGATAGTACGTCACAATGACGAGAGTGCAAGAGAGGGGTATATAAGGAATGGTGGCAAAGAAGTAAAATTGTTCACAAGCGCTTTAAAAGCCTTTCAGTGCAATAACCGCATAGTTGTGGCACAAAGGAAGCATTTGGATGATTTTTTACGTGGTAGAATTATCGGACGACTGGAATGTGGACGTACCCAGCTGGAAGTATCCGAGGAACTTGAATCGCCCAGAGTGTCATCTCCAGGCTTTGGCAACGATTCCAAGATGATGGTAATGTGAGTAGATGTTACAGCACAGCACAGGTCCCCCCCGAGTCACAACGCCTAATGAGGACCGGTATTTAGCAGTTACTGTCAAAAGAAACAGACGGAGCACAGCATCAGACCTGTCTCGTCAGTTCTATTCAGCTACCGGTACGACAGTTTCAAGGCAGACCGTGTACAGACGCTTAGGGCACATTGGTCTATATGTTCGTAGGCCTGTCAGATGTGTTCCACTTACCGCAACTCACTGTCGCCTGCGATTAACCTGGAGTAGAGAGCATGCATTATGGACACCGCAACAGTGGTCTTGTGTGATGTTTTCCGCCGAGTCCAGGTTTAGTTTGCAGTCTAATTCTCGCCGGACTTTAGTATGGAGAGGGCCAGAACCCGTTACCACCAAGAGAACACCATTGAACGACACCATTACGGTGGTGCAGGATGGCTCGTTTTGGGAGGAATTATTCTTGGTTCCAGAACTGACCTGCATGTTCAGAGTGTAACGATGACAGGCCACATCTATCGGGATGTCATTCTGGAACAACATGTACGTTTGTTTCGGGGCGCTATGGGTGCTGAATTTCTGTTTATGGATGACAACGCCCGTCCTCACCGTGCAAACATTGTAGACGAATGCCTTCAATTGAGGATATCACCCGTATGGATTGGCCAGCATACTCACCGGACTTGAATCCAATAGTGCATGTGTGGGATATGCTTGGCCGACGAATTGCAGCCCGTCAACCCCTCTCCCACCTGTCAACCGGAACTTCGGAGGGCATTGCTTGATGAGTGGTGTAATATTCCCCAAGATCAGATTGATAATTTGATACTCAGCATGCCTAGGCGTTGTAAGGCCTGTATTGCATCGTCCGGGAGACATACTCCATATTAACCATCATACTAACCATGTTATACTGTTTTTCGTAAATATGTTCTTTTTTGAAATTTGCTCCAGGAGTAAAAATCGCAATTTTTATTAATTATGTCAAACATATAGCATCTTTTTTGCTCTTTACCTTTGTTTAATAAATAGACTTTACAAATAAGTCAAATTTGTTTTGCTTCTGTCTCTTTCTTTGCCTGAACTTCATTATCCTTAATTTATGGACATGAGTGTACTATTCCAAGCCAATTTATGGATACCACATCTCAAAAAAAAGTTGGTATTGCTTTTTGAAATTTTCAACATTTTGTCACTGTAACTGTAAGTGTCAGAGTTTAACTGCTGTTTTTCATATGAATTTTAAACAAATACCTCGAAATGCCTTTTTAACCATGATTTCTTTCAGTTTTTTTTAATAGTCTGGTAGTAAGAACTCATATATCAAAAATGTGTTTTAAAATCGCCTTGTACATTTAAAATGAAAAATAGAAGAATGATAAATTATTTATCAAAATATATACTAAAAGTGTTTGAACGCACACTCACGGTATTTCCACGCTATCAAAATACGTTAACATGAAGGATGCTCAAAGCAATTGCTATAAGTTGGACTAATCAATTAGCAAAATTTCTTTGGCTTCTTTTGCAAATTAAACAAGTCCATGGATATCACATTAACTTATATATTATCGGTATAATAATTCCACATTCCAGGCAGTTATTGCAGAATATTTAAATTACATCTTCCGATTAGCAGAATAAACTGTTAATATTCTGATTAACATGACACGAGCAATGGATACAAGCAAACCTATCTTATTACATTTACTAATCGATTGATTTTCCTAAACAGAATTTCAATGCAATATGAGGAGAGCATTACCAGTCTGACTATATAATCTGTCAGCCCTTCCTGGGCTTACCTTTTTGTACTATTTTAATTATGGTTAACATATATAAAATTTAATTTTCTATCTTCTTTAATTTTTTAAAATTTTTGTTATTTAATTCATATTTAAATTTTTTTTTCTGTGTTTTTTTTCTAAAATGACAAATTTTATTAATTACTTTTATGCAATATTCTCACAATTTCTTTTCTTAAAGTATAGTAAAAATTTTTCTTGGAAGTTTTTGATCTGAAAAATTAATTTAGTTGATATACTTATGATAAACTAGAATTAAGAAATTATAATATTTTCAATCATTTTTTAAACATTCCATTACACAAAATAAACAGTAGAATTTTTAAATGTTAAATAAATTGTTAACAAATCTTAATAAATAATTTTTAATTGCGTTAGATGTATGTAATATCTTTATTAAAAAAAGTTTATTAGATATAAAATAAACTTATATAAGAAATTTAATAATTAATTAATTTTATTGCAGTGTTTATTAAATTCAAAGTACTTTCTGAAGAGTGACTGAAGGCTCTCCGATTTTATATATTACCATTGATTTTTAAATCATATACTAACTAAATAATATTAAAATTTTACTTTTAATGAAATATTAATATATACAAATTTTTTTAATATTGTTATTATAAATACGTTTTAAAATTTCCTTAAATAACTACAAATTTATTATATTATGTAATGAGTTAACAGATAAAAAAAAATTCCTGAAATGTATTGACTTTTAAAATTTATTTTCATAGATATAAATATATTCTTTGAAAGTTAAAAAAACTTAATTTTTATCGTTTATTTATGTTTGAACCTCCCTCATCAACAAAGTTTTATATAGAATACAGCAGTTTAGTTATGTTTTAATCTTATAACTGAAAATTGAGAAACTTTTATTTCAATCAAAAGCAGACAATTTTTTAATCAAATTTAGAGTCTTGAAATTTATTTATTTGAGATGGTGTTTGCATCCATTTTAACATTTGTAAGTTCAGAAAAAGTCATTTAAACTAAAAGTGTTATTGTAAATATTTATATTTTGTTTATCAAATTTTTCTAATAATAAATAAAGTATTAAACAGATAACATATTTTAAGAATTAAAATGTTAAATGTTTCGAAATGAAACATTCTAATTTCTATTCAAAACAATTATATTACATTTTAAGCATCCATTTTAATGCTTAAAAGTCAAACTATTAAATATTTATATTTTTTTACCAAATAACTTTTAGACAAATTTTCGAAATAACAGTTGAAAGATGGATAAATAGATAGATATAACGCTGACATGTTCGTAGTCTGACACATAGATGGCGCTAATAGTATTAAATCCATATGATTTTTTGTTAGCCCTAACCTTCAAAAGACGCGTGTATAAATTTGACAGCTGTTGCACTATGAGTATGTGAGCATTTTTAGTGAAGCAACTTTGGTTAGTTTGAAAAAATGGATAAAAAGTGTTAATTAAAGCATTGCTTTTTGGAAAAAAATGCTATTGAAGCCCAGGCTTGGCTTGATAAACATTATTCGGACTTTGCAGCAGGAAAATCAACCGTAGAGAAGTGGTTTGCTAAATTTAAACGAGGCGAAATGAGCACCGAGGACGATGCACGCAGTGGACGCCCCAAAGAGGCTGTTACCGACGAAAGCAAAAAAATCCACAAAATAATTTCTGATAACCGTAAAGTGAAGTTGATTGAGATAGCTGAGACCCTAAAGATATCAAAGGAAAGTGTTGGACATATGGTGAATAAATATTTGGATATGCGAAAGCTCTGTTCAAAGTGGGTGCCGCACAGAGCTCACAATCGACCCAAAACAACAACAAATTGATGATTCTAAGCAGTGTTTGAGGTGTTCAATCGTAATAAACCCCAATTTTTTGCGTCGATATGTGACAATGGATGAAACATGGCTCCATCATTTCACACCGGAGTCCAATCGACAGTCAGCCGAGTGGACCATTAAAAATGATATAACTTCACTAAAGATGCTATAACTCACATACTAATAGTGCAACAGCTGTCAAATTTATACACGTGTCTTTTGAAGGTTATGAATAACTAAAAATCATATGGATTTAATACTAGTAGTGTCATCTATGTGTCAACCTACAAACTTTTCAGTCCAATTGTTAGATATAGATTAGTAGTATTCAATTTTTGTTTAGAGAAGAGAAAAAGGGGCAACATAAGTTTTATTTTTACTAGTAGTCATCATGTGATGGATCGTTAATTAATGGATTGAATTCTTAATGCTTAAGATAAAATTTTATTTATCATGCCTTTAAAATTAATGAATAAAAGTAATTACAAAAACGTGCATCATTCAACTTATTTTTTATTAGAATACATTAAACCCTTTCAAAAAGAGTTTACTCTTAAATAAATATTTCTTTTTTTTTTTTTCGTTGTTTTTTTAATAATTCCTAAATTCCCTAATCTTAAGGAATTCTATAAGGTTTCAATCAATATTATATTATTTGATCAATAATTGTATAACAAAAAAATGGTAGTTTTATGTCAATTAAAATAACAAAAGCACTAAGATATATATTAACACAAAATTAAGTAATTTTTTGCTTTTTTATATAAATGAACATTTTAGTTTTCTATGCTTATAGATAATAATATTTGAAATATTTTGAACATGGAGATATTCCTATTTTGAAAGTAACATAAACTATAAAATTTTTTATCACTTAAGCATTTGAAAATCTTTACAATTTTAAGTGTTTTATTGTGAAAAAGGAAAAAAATATAGTATTTAATAACCAGCGAATATTTTTCAGCTTTTATTTTAATAAAATGTACAGCAACTCTCTCTATATTTTAATAATATATTAAATAAATATAATAAAATATTTAAAAAATTCCTTTAGTTTCATGTGTCAAAGCATCGCCAAACATCGACGGAACTCTCCGGGATGCTTGTTCGAAACAGCTGCTGGCAGAGCCATTCACTATACGTCTTCTAGGGAATCTGCTTAATCGAAATAGGTAGATCCTTAGTATTTCCTAAAACACCCACAACATTCTGCTATCCTCCTGAGGAGGTAAGCAGATTCTCAGAGAGTAAGTACACTTTGGAACTTACTTAGAAGGACATAAAACAACCATAGTCGTATCGTTTAAATTAATGGATACAAATTCATTTAATCTTTACATTTTATTACAGCAATTATTACATATTTAAAAACTAACAAATTTAAAAAGTATACATAAGTAAGCATAAATATTTTAAGATAAATTTTAATCATTACTTTTAATATATAATTTGTTATGAAGCTGCTATTGCAAAATTTAACAAATAATTCTAAATTATAACAATTATTACTAAAATTATTTTTAATTGATTCAATAATATAAATTTTAATATAAAGTAAATAATTCAAGGAAAAATGGATATTACATTCTGTTAATTTAAAATTAAGAATTTTTGGCATTCATTTCTATTTGATCAAATCTTTATAAAAATGAAAAAGAAACCTGCTCAAGCATTTAAATTTATTTAATGAAGGGGAAATAGAAAATGAATATCAATAAAAAATGAATGTAAAAGATAAGCGGTAGGTTTTTATAATAGAATATTTTAAATAAAAAAAAAATATACAATGTTAAATAAAAAACATAACATATTAAAAACTTTTCCCATCTGAAATCTCTTAAAAACAAATTGAAAGCAATTTTTAATCTTGTTCATTCAATTGTCTTCCAGTAACTACAGAAACCGAGGGTTCCCTTTCATCAACTGCAAATAAACAAGTAAGATAAAAAAAAATTTTTTTTGGAGTCAATTCCTATTTTTTTTCCCACTCTATTGCAGAAAAAAGTCCTTTACAAATAAAGTTGAAATTTTCATCTTGCATCTGGCGCCATCTATTTTAGATACAAGCAACTTAAATCTAAAAAAAAAAAAAAAAAAACTAAAATTAATTAATTGAATTGAATTAATGAATTAATATTTGAAAAACTGCCTTAACATCAAGTATCATCCACTACAAGTTCAAAACATGTATTTGAACTTGAGTGGAGGAATAGAAAGTGTTTTATTTAACGATTAAAAATTTGAACAAGATAAATATAACGAGTGGGTGAAGTAATAGTAGGAATTGAAAAAAGAGCAACAGTTATTTGAAAGTCAGCTGAAGGAAGAATACGAATGTGGGAGAAACTACACAGCAGTTTAGCTTATCTTAGTTCAGGCTTGCGTCACAAGGGGCGTTACCATAGTGTCTCCAAATCGAGTGTGGTACCCCTTTTTCTTACACTCATTAAATTTCTTATTAAATACTTAATAAACTCAAAAAAAGTATATGTTATGAATCCCAAATGTAAGTAAAAGTACTATGTTATTTTGTCCCATTCGTAATAAAATCAAAAATGTTTCTTGAATTAAATAGTTTAGAACAGCACTTAAAATTAAATATTAAAAATTGAATTAAATAAATGAATTAATAAAGGAATTAAATAGTTTAGAATAGCACATTTTAAACAAAAAACTAACTTTATAAATGAAACAAACTGAAAATGTAAAGAATAATGTTTGCTTGATTTTTGATTAAGCAATACATAAAATAATAATGAATTGAGAAAAAAATCTCTAAACTTTTTAAGTTATACAAAATAAAGACAGGTATACAAATCTCTTGCTTATTTGTATGGAGAGAAATGAAATCTGTTTCTATGTCTGGGCTAAATTTTCAAAGAATATATAAAAATATTTCGAAATTTGTAATGCGTTTCTTATATATTTTTTATAAAATAAGTGATTATATTTTATTTTATTTGCATAATTAAAATCTAGAATTTTGTTAGTTATATATTTTATTTTTTTATAAAATATTTTAAACATTTTATTATAAAATTTTTATCTCATATTGTCATTTTAAAATATAGCCAATTCAAATTTTTTGCATTAAATTTTATTCAAGGAAAATGAAAAAAATAAATAACGTTACTAGAAATTGATACTGTCTTACAGAAATTATAAGTTGGCATCTTTTTACAGTTAATCTAAATATAAATAAAATTTAAAAACATATTTTTAATTGACAAGATATAAAACAAATGATGTTAAAGTTTAAATAAATAGCAATGAAGAGATGTCGGTTCAGTAATCCTATTAATTTTAAAGTTACTTAAACATAATACACTCTAGGAAAAACTTTACAGAAAAAAATAAGGCTACAGCAAAACTGGCTGTTTAGTTTCTGACTGGGCTGACTGGCTTTTTTTAATTTCTTTAACAAAACATAAGATAAAAAAAAAGTGCAAAGAAAAACCTCCATCCTTTTCTAGTTTATTATATTTTAACATTGATAATGCGTGTTGTCCAAATTGGTACAAATTACGCAATTAAGTCTTTAAATGACGATAAAAGCATAATCAAAAGAATATAAATTTGTAAATTAAACGGAAAGCGCTCGTTCATAAATTAGATGAGAAATTTTCGTTAAATACATTTGATACATACCAAAAATGAAATAGAATTTTGAAATAGAGATACAAATATTTTACTTAATTTCTCATAAATACTGTTAGAAATAAGGTTTCAGTTAAATGTGTGATTAGCGGTTTGGTACGAAAACATTTTAGTCTATAAATATTCCTCGGTTTCAGAAACGAGGCTGATCTAAGAGCTGATACCAACTTTTATAATGCTATAAAAGTTGTGCATATATAACAAGTTTTGTATACATTGTCAAATTGATTGGTGGGGAATTTCTACGTTTTATGCACGTGTCATCCAAATTCTGTATGATATTCAAATGTAGTGCAGGTATCTCTGAAAGACCTTCAAGAAGGCAATGCACTCACTCTGTCCTTTGTTTTTACTAGATACTTTGCGACTTGTTTCTGTGTCCATGAAAAAAAAAACATCACATCAAGTATACTTTTGAAACACATAATTTAACAAATTTCTTAAATTTCAGACAAATTTTTGTTTTATTAAAATAAATACTTTTTGGCAAAAACATAATATTATTGAAATTAAAAGTGGAAATGAATGTAACTTTTAAAGTTGAAATTAGTTGCTTACTAAAATACTAAACTTGAGATAAAGAGTATTAATTTCTCATTTTGAAATGAAAATGCTAAGACATATTACGTCATATATCTTTATAAATTAATTATTTATTCTAACTGAGCTTTTAGTTACTTGATAATTGTTCTAAAGCAAGTTTAATTCTTGCACATATATGTGTGCCCGACTCGTGAATCAGTCGTAACTTGTGCCGATGGCGGGCATTACAGCTGTTGTTCAATCCGCTGGTAGCAGTGTTGTAGACATCGTTTCAAAAGATAAGAGATTCGTTTTCATTTATGATGTTCAACGTCTTGCCTCGTTTGTCAGAGTACTTGGCGGAGAATTTCAGGGTTTCCCCTGCGGGGTGTATTTCTCTAAAAAGTCTTCCCGGAAGACACTGTCTTCCTTCTTCAGCGACTCAAGTTAAGATTTCTGAAGATTTATTTCCTTATTAAAAACATTTTTTACAATGCAATAGAGACTTGATGAATAGCGTGATGAAGTTGGTCGGTTTGAAACTCAACAAACGATGCATTTGGGGTGTCAACTTTGAGGCCTTCAGATTGTTCGTTGAAAATCAGAGTGACTAAGCGTGTTGATGCACTCTGGTAATGCTGAATCTGCTACATCTCTGCTGTTTCATTACAGAATGACTTAGGTGAAAGTGATCACCATTTAAATGCGATACAAGAAATGAGCAATTGATGCTTGTTAAGAAAATTTTCATAGTAATCTCATAATATTATTAAAAAATTCCACCGATCAATATCATTGCATTTTTTTAATATTTCCTTTCCAATTTAGCTAAAATGAATTTAAACCCATTGTTTAATGGATCATTCAAAACCATAATTAAGTTTAATGTTTTTAAAATAAACCACACAACGATTAATTAAATGTAATTAAACTCAATGGTTTTTATGAGGCTGATCCAGTAAACCACAGACACATAAGGCTTATTTGTTCTGTACTCTACAGCCGAAATTCCATTATGATCATTACGATGCATTTCATTCGAAGTAATTGCGAGTAAGAAGTAATCGAAAGTTTTCATTAAATTCTGAAAAATGGTGCTGATTAACAATAAGTGGAATAATGCCGAGTCATTTTTAATATTTCTGAGCTTCCATTGATGTCGTCCGGATCTCGAACCAGCGAGCGGAAGAAAAGTAATTCGTCATCGCTCCGCAATTAATTTTCAGCTCCATGCTCGAAAGCATAAAGGGGGGGGGGAGTTTAAGTTCCAATTTGATTAAGTGAACCGGAGGCAGCCGGAATACTTTTCATTCGAACTGATATCCAATCTCTTTCATTCATTCGTTGGAACTAGCAAAATCATTTTAAACTTTTCCCTGGGACAGATTTATGAAATAAATGAATTAAAACACTGCTCAATCATCTATCTGAATAGTTATAATAACATAAGCCATCGAAACACGTTGAAACTAATCTCCCTTTTTTTTTGCACTTTAATTAATTATCTTAATTGAAAAGACGGAGCGATATCTGAAGTGTTAGAAAGGTATCACTTTTATGATGGATATATTGCATCATTTAAAACTCAGTGAAATTAACTTTGCGGATCATTTTACAAAGTTTTTTTTTTTATTACATGTACTAAATTGATTTTAAGTTAACATTAAATAAGTTATACATTTGTAATATATATTTTTTAATTCATACTTCTTCATAATTCTGTTCTTACAATGATATACATTGCAAGTATAGTATTTCTACTATTTTTTAAGATTCTTAATGGAATTATTTATTTTTCGAAGAACTCTAAGTATTATTAAAAAACCAAATATAATTTTTATTCTTATAAGAATAAGAATAAATTGCTAAAATTAATAAAGTGTAAAATAATTTTCAACGTAAGTAAGGAATAAAAATAAGGCCACATGTTATAAAAGATTCTTGTAATGCTTCTATTTGCAGCTGCTTTGTTGTGTGAAGCCTTACTGTTGTGATAATTTCTCTACCTGCTTTCTACTATGTTTAAAACAATCTATTCATTACCTATCTAATCTATTCATTCATAAAAAATAAGTATGACAGTAATTCTGAAAAGCGTCAAGTCAAAACATTTAACACTTAAGAATTTGGGAAGCAAAGTAAATTGTTTCTACATGAATCATCTTTACGAAAACGTTGATTACTTTGTTTCACCTTTCCATTTAATCATTTAATGCCCTGAAGTAAAACAGTCATTTTCTAACGTTGTTAATGTTTTACAAATGCTTTACTCATAAGATGAGTAGTAGTATTGATGAGCGAAATAACCGGAAGACATCTCCATCACAGGCACGCTTTCTGTTTATCTCTCGGCTTCCCCACAATATTTCAAAAGCTTTATCTTTTCCAAATTGTTTAAATCTTTATGTCAGAATGAAATAGAAGCTTCAGCACAAATACCGATTTTATATCCGCCTAGAGATAAGATTGTTTGCAGAAGTTTTCGCTGGAATGTTTATAATCATAATAACAGTTAAGTATAGGGTATGCTGTTTTCAGTTTTAAGGCAATGATAATTTTGCTCTGAAATTTATAAATACGTCAAAGTTGTTTAAAGAGTTTTGTGTTAACTATTTTTATTTTATTCTATGGATTTCTCGTTTTCCAGCAAGGGTGTAATTAGACATATGATGTATGTGTTATGTTACAGATTTTCCAAGCAAATAAAATACTCTGTTATTAAGTTAAAGTTTTAAATTTTCAACAATTAAAAAAATATCAACGTATTCTAAATAAGATAATAGAAATACTATACAAAAATTCGTTATTTTGAGTTGTCAAAAATTAATCCAATCTAAATTTTATAATTATCGATGTTTACCAAGTAGTTTTTATTATAAAAAATTCTTTACAAATAATCATGCAGCCTAGTACCAAATAAATATGATGCAAATAATGAAACATTTGTACATTATAATACATAAAATGTAAATAATTTGAGGCATAGCGATACAGAAAAGATGTTTTATTATCATACTATATATAAGGAATAAATGTTTGTGTCTTTGCATCAATTTGTTTATATTTCTTAGAACTTAAAAATTTATTTTCTCTGAAATCTGTATGAAAAAAAAAAAATGATTCCCTTTGTTGTGTTTTATCTTCAGTGTCTTGCAGGTCGGGGAGATGAGAATGTATCGATGGATGGAGGGAAGTGGCAACTTTTTTTGTGATGTAGCACCCCAGGAAGAACTCTGATTGTGATCCGTGTTGCTGAAGAAGAAGTGGATTTCGGGTGGAGTTTTTAGCAAAACTACCCCCAATTTGGGATATATTAGGGGAGAAACTGTGGGTAGTCGACTAACGAGGCTAAGGATATATATAAGTATATATTGCTAATAGTTTGTTCTCTTTACAAAAATTCTGAGTAAAATAGTTTAAATTAATGCATACACCAGTACTATTAGCATTATCATCCGTACGTTGAATTTGAATTTTTAAGAATGAGTCCTATATGAAAAGATGTATTATCAGCAGCTAATATTAATTTTTAATTTTTATCAATTTTACTGAATAAAAGTTCAGTAGCTATACCTTTCAACAGTCAATCTCATTTTTTAAATTTAGAGCAATACTTTTTTTTTTCTTTCAAATATAAGCACTAGTAGATTGCAGCAAACAAAAGAATAACAACCATCAAATTCAGGGATGGGAAGAATAGGAAAGTGGTAGGAGCTACAGAGCAGTTTAGTTTATCTAAGTTCTGTTTTGTGTCATAGGGGACGTTACTACAGTATCCCCAAAATCGAGATCTATTTTCTTACACTCATTGAATTTATTAATAAATACAAGTAAAACAAAGAAAATTTATAAGTTATGAATCCCAATTGTTGGTAAAGTATGATGATATTTTTTTCATCCGTAACAAAGTTTCAAATTAATCTTCAGCTAAATAACTTAGAAAAGCAATTTACCAATAAAATTATGAAGTTTTTAAGCAAAGAAAATAAAACTTAATCAAACAAATTAAAAATTAGTTAAGAATAATTTCTTCTTGATTTTTGATTGCGTAACAAATAAAATTTCAATACACATTTCTAGTAAAGAAATTGACTAGCGATCTACAAAGTGAAATCGATTTTTAAAGTGATTTACTACTGATCCCCAGACAGTAAATAAATTTACTAGAAATTGATTCTGTGTTATAAAAATTATAAGTTAGCGTCTTAATGCAAGTAAGTTAAATAAATATAAAATTCAAAAAGCTTTTTGTAATTGACAAGGTATAAAACAAATGACTTTAAAGTTTAGAAAATAGCAATGGAGAGCTGTCGGTGCAGTACTCCTATTAATTTTAAAGTTCCTTAAACATAATACACTCTAGGAAAAACTTTACAGAAAAAAAATAAGGCTGCAGTAAAGTAGATCCACTGACGGTCTTTTACTGTACTTTAATAAAGCATAAGACTAAAAATTGCAAAGAAAAAAACCTCAATCATTTTCTCATTAATTATAATTTAACTTTGATAATGCGTGTTGTCCAAGTTGGTATTAAATACATAATTTGGTCTTTAAATGACGATAAAAGCTTAATGTAACGAATATAAATTCGTAAATTAGATGGGAAGAGCTCGTTCGTAAATAAGTTGAGAAATTTTTGATGAATACATTTGGAAATAAACCAAAAATACACTGAAAAATTACCAAAAATACACCAAAAATGAAATATAATTTCAAAATAGAGAAACAAATATTTTACTTCTTTTCTGGTAAATAATGTTAGAAATAAGGTTTTAGTTGATGTGTGGCTAGCGGTTTGGACGGAAAAAATTTAATCTCCTATAAATATTTATCGCTTTCAGAAATGAGACCGATCGATGACAAATTTTATAGCAAATACATTTGTTTCGCATAGATTGTCAAATTGTTTTGGTGGTTTTATGCGTTTCTTTTCTATGTTTTATGCACGTGTCATCCAAATCCTGTGCAACATCTAAATCGGGTCCAGTTATCTCAGAAAGACTTCCAGGAATACAATGCTCTTTCTTCATCATTTGTTAGTAGATTGCTATGGCCTGTTTCTGTGTCCACGTAAAAAAAAAAAAATTTAGATTGTCTCTTATATAAGTATTACTTTTGAAACACAGGGTCTCGGCTAATTAGCTCTGGCTTTGTACCATAGGTTTAGGTTCACATGGATGTTTGTTTTCGGAATCCACTTTAAACCGTATGTCCCTGTCTCAGGAAGATGGGGCATTGTTCCGTGGCTTATCTTCAAGTAACACGAGCCCCTGGGTAAGTAAAGTGAGTAACGTCTTTGTAGCGCTTGCTTTAAAGTAAATCCAAGACGTCCATGTCTGATTGCCAGCTGCATTGGAAAACTGGCATAATATTCTACTAATTAAAAGTGTAAATGGATTCAACTTTTAAATTTAAACTGATTGCTTGTTAAAATACTAAATTTGAGATAACGAGTATTAAATACCCATTTTGAAATGAAAATGCCAATATTAACTTTTGATTACTTGATAATTGTTCTAAAAGCTAGTTTAATGCCATCACATATATATGTGTTTATTAAAGAATATTAAAAAGTGATTGATCTTTACAATGAAGGTAATTAAAATCTTTATTTAGCATTGCATTGTCCACCTTACCTTTTAATATGTAATTTCAAAGTTGAATGCATTTTTTATTAATTTCAAAATCTGATTAAAAATATAAAGAAATGATACAGCATTTAAGTTTAATGTTTGATTGTTAAAACTTTCGTTTTTCAATTCGAAACCTCTAATTCTTTCAGCATATAATCGATGGCTTTGGTGACATGAGATCCATCAAGTTGATATGAATTTTCTAAACTATTGTCGTGAATAACAATTAGTGAGAGAAACATTGCTAGAAAGAAATTTCAGAAAAATTCCCGCAAATTTGTGTGTTATATTGTATAAATTCCAAATAAGCATTACGTAGACTCCAAATCGCACTTCGCAACCCACTTCTATTTTTTAGTGGAGTGACTGTAGTCCTCATCACAACAGAAATCAAACTCCACTCTTTTGCATGTTACTAATGCCTAATAAATTTGATAATGGTGATGGATCTACTACAACACATGATAGAACTGAAATATTACAGTGATTATGGAACAGGAACTACCACAATGGATGACGGAATTGGAACTACTACAAGGGATGATGGAAACTGGATCTATTGCAATGGGTGACGGAACTGGAACTACTGGTGACGGAACTGGAACTACTACAATGGATGATAGGTAGGAACTATTGCAATGGGTGAATGGAACTGGAACTTCTGAAGGCCGGATGAAAGGGCTGGGTGTGCAATGAGTGACGGAACTGGAACCACTACCAATGCTGAATGACCGTGGAACTATTGCAATGGGTGACGGAACTGGAACTACTACAATGGATGATGGAAGTGGAACTATTGCCACATGGGTGATGGAGGCTGGAACTTCCCCACGTAATGGATAGAAGGGAGCTGAGAACTATCAGCACGTGAGTGACCGGAGCTGGAACTCACAATGGACGATTGGAAGTGGAAATGTGCAATGAATTTGTGACGGAGACTTGGAACTTCTGTGCGTAGACGAAACTGGAACTATTCAATGGAGTGACGGAACTGGAACTACACACAAATGATGGAGGGAACTACTGACACATTATTGAGCATTGTGCTTTTGAACTGCTTGGTATACATTTGCACTTGCGATCACTGAAAAATCAGAGTAGCTAAATGTGAGTGTTATAACCGCTCTGTTGTGATGAATTTACTTTGTTTCCCTGTTTTAATTAAGCGCTGACCTTAATTGGGCAGCATCCCTCTGCTTTTATTTTTAGGCATCAGGTTTGATGTCATGTGGCGTGGCAGTTATTAAAAGGTATTCAAGGCTCAATTTAACTGTAGTTCCCAGTCTAGTTCCCTTTCAGAAATTTGTCCATAAAAAATAAACTTTTGCATTTGTCGACAAACTAAACTGGGAAACATTGGAAGCTATTGGGCAAGTGTTGCAGCGTGTAGAAA
>BPLR01019996.1:0-40010 GCA_021605095.1 Caerostris extrusa
AGTTTGTCACCCCACGGTCATTTTGTGCATACTTAGGCTAGTAGACCAGGATCTACCGTGTTTTTACGAACCATTAACAAATATGCAGGCCACTGCCAGGATTTGACAGGAGCCTGTGGTACAGGTCAGAACGCTAGCCAGTTGGCAAAAGGGCTCAACTGAGCACTGATCAAGTAAGATGGTTCACTGGTAAACTACATGAGGAGCTTCCTAGCAGGAGAAATGTCACCGAAAAAATGGAGCATCTTATTCTTAACTTTTGACTGTTGCAGGGGGTGGAAAATCTGTAAATTATCCCTTGCTACAAAACGGCAAATTTCGCATTTCTGCGCCAAACGCATGAGATATTTCCTTTATTTTGATTTAGTAACCAGAAAAAGCCAACTAATACGAATGAGCTTATCTTCAGGTTTCACTAAAGATCGTTAGTAAAGGAATTAAGAATTAACCAATGTTGTAAGAGTTTTGCTTTTATGAAATTTCTGTTAGCAATAGGATGATGAATGAAGTGGTAGCGGGGATGTGAAGCAACAAGGACTATAATCCCCTAATCAATTACATATGTATGAACAGTTAGTTTTTCCTTATTTATTTATTTTTTAATATGTCATTCTCCACAACGCTCTACGATCGTGTTAGACCGAGGACCTACAGTTTAAAGTGGATTCCGAACCACTACAAACATCCACTTTGGCACCGCCGGGACTCGAACCCGAAAACCTGTAGTACCGAGCGCTAGCCACTCGGCCATTCAGGCCCCTAGCAATAGGATTTTTACTGGTTAGGCCAATATTTGTCACAAGACGAAAATTTTTTTAATGTTTGGAGTCTATATTGTGGCGCCATCTGTGTCCATTATAGGAACACATAATTTGTTTGTTTGGGAACATATCTATTAAATGTTTCTACAATAACTATTTCAAGTAAATGTATTAAATTTAAATTAATTTCAAATTTTATTAATATTTTGCAGTTGTAAAATTATTCACCACCATGCATATTTTTTTAATTTCAAAAAAGCAGCTGAATTTTTCTCTACAACTAATATGTTTTAACTGTTCCTTTTTATTTAATTAATAATTTTATTTTCAATAATTTGCAAAATTAGCTGTAATCTCATTTGAAGCAGATTTTTTATTTCCCATTTATTATTTGAATTGAATTTCGTAAGCATGTTTGGGTTTTTGTACTACAATTTGCGTTTTTTCAAAATTTGGTTACATATAATTTTTAGGATACTTACATATTAACGCCACCGCAGCAGAGGTTGCGCTAATGCGCCAAAATAAAGACCGTTTTGAATATATGTTAAACTCTATATCGGCCCATTTTCCACCGAAATCCGATTGACTACTTTGTTTTAAATAAAATAAAGTGATACATTTTATGATTTGTCACAAAAATTTTAAGTGTAGATTGGCGCCACTTAAAAACCGCCAAATCTGTAGCTGCGGTTGTGTTAATACGTAAGTACCAATTTTAGCTAAACCGCTACTTTTTTTACACAAATATTAATAATTTATAGTAAACATGTAAGCATTTTTTTCTTCCTCAAAAAAAAACTCATGCATCATTTGATACTTTTAATTTTAAATGAATCTTTCATAAATTTTTGCAGAAAAAGTGTTAGTTTATAAAAAATACAAAAGTACATCCATTCATTACTGAAATGTATCCAATTCATTAATGGATGTATTTATTAATATACATTAAACAAATTATTTTATTATCTATGCAATAAGTAAAAATTATTTAAACTTTTCTAATTCTAATTCTTTGCTTCCTAAAGAAGGACGATGCATAAGACATTGAAATATGGGCATATGATATGGCAACCTATTTATACCTGCAAGATTATACTAGGGATTCCTTTATCTTGGGACAGATGGGGAACAAGTGGCTTGATCAACAGGAATGAAAAATGGCAATAATGTGCATTTTAAACTTTATACCTTTTTATATGAAAAAAATGCTCGACACAGCATTTGATTTTTTTCTGTTCACGCACCTCGCCATTGTTTGAGGGAGATCATAAGAGAAATTAGAGAAGAGACAAACTTGTGGTAATAATAATAATAAAAATCCATGCAAGATAAGTCATGGATACAGTATGAAAAGAGTGAGTTTAAATTAGTTCAGGTCAAGCAGGTGCTGATTCAGATGGGATGGGAAAAGTAAAAGTATATCATGAGTAATAAATTGAAAATATTAGAATGCATCTTGGAATATAAATTTTTCAAGCAAAGAAAAAATTCAAGTCGTTATAATTACCTACCTTGGGGAAAAAAATATATTCAGCTAGCAAACTGGAAAGTCAGAAAAGGCACAGAGTATAACGTTGATCATTGGCATTGTCTCCTATTTAGTGGACAATGTCAAGAATCTTCAAGAGATTTTAGAATCTAGGTATATAACTGGTATATTGGGTGATACTGGTAACTGGTATATTTGATCATGATCAAGGCTGATATATTTACTTGATGACGACCAAGATAATTCAAGTGTCTTGAAATACACTTGCAGGTGCACACTATTGCAAAGACATGAAGATCAGAGCAAAATCCCAGAGAGTATGCTTAAATGGAAGAGCATCCTGTCTCAGATATCTGGCAGTGACAGGAGGTAACTTCTACATACTCAAAATCCCCATTGAATCTATCAGGTATTAAGAAGGTACTATGATTATTTGTGTTAGATATTGCAAACTCTGCATCACCGAGGTGTCTTTGAAAGCCTTGTGTGTGTAGCATAATTGCAATGATTTTTTTTTTTTTTTTTTATTATATCAATCTTTTTTTCATATCTAATTTCATTAACATCTGTTAACTAGCTTTGGAGATAATCAACTAAATATGGAAATTCTCTTAATTTTGAATACAAGTGTAGTTACTAGTTTTTAGTATTAACTTTTTTTTTCAAAATTTTTTCTTGCACTTCATAATTTGAATTGATATTCTTTTATAATTTTTGCACTTAAAAAAATTAATCATTATAAAAATTCACCTTTTATGAATCCTTCGACTATAATGAAGATTTTACAATTGAAAAGAAATCTGCTATTCATTTGAAATACTTTTAAAAAAATTCCATGTAAATTCATAAATTAAATGTATAGAATAAATTTTGTACATCATTAAATATTTGAATTTTCAAGCCTTTTAACAACAATAAAATACTAAAGCTAAATTATTAGAATTAAATCTTTTGAAAACTAATCATTTAAAAATCTTGAATGAAATACATGTTATGTTAGAAAAATTGCCCCGCCTTTTTCATACAAACCGGAAACAATTATTTTTACAAAACTTACTTTTCATCAGAAAGTTGGATAAAACATAACCAAAATTTACTCCAAATTCAATTTATTTACATAACAATTATAAAAAAATTATGTTGTAATTTGTAAAATTTCAAATATATATTTGATCAAAAAATATATCATGGTAAGTAACATTTCAGTCAGCATCATAAACAACTCCGATCTGACGGCGGATTTCATCCATAATCCCAGTCATTAATTCAGAATCTTTTAGAGGCATAACTGCACTTTCCAAAGCACCTATATAAATATTAAAAGAATGATTTAGATGTTTTATTAATGTTTCAAAGTAGACCATAAAATTTTGTCTTTGAAAGATTCTGAGTTAAAATTTTTTTATGCAGAAATTAAATTTGATATGATAAGTATGTAAATAAATGTTATTCAAGAACAATTCATGTTGCCATGTTAAAAAACTCATATAAGGTAGCTGAAAAGTCAGAGAAGTACATTAAATGTTTTAACTATAAGTTTAAGCTATTATTTAACATTTAATTTTAAATATGACATTAACTAAATATTACATTCAAGAAGTTTTTAATTAAAATGCTCATAATTAACAAGAACTTAAAATGAATTACAGTGGTTAACTCTAAATAAATTTTATTTGAAATTTTTAATACATATTTAAATCCTTAAAACAATTGAATTGTCTTTATAAAAACTAAAAATTAATTAAATAATTTTCTACAATATGTTATATTTGCAAAAAAATATGTGGATTTCTGTATTAAATATTACTTTCAACCAATAAATGCTATAATTACTCCTTAAAAAATGCAATATTAATATATTAGATTTACTCAAATAAAATAATTTTTCTTTTTTTTTTTTTTTTTTTATTTTATAAGAACCAGGCATAAAAATATGCAAAATTAAAAATATTTTGTCAAAATTGTATAATAACATTAAATGCATTTATCAGCAATATTCAAATATTTTAATAGATGTTTAAGCTGTAATTCATAATATATACATTCTTAATTTATTTTATTGGCTTTTACCTTTCTTTATGCATTCTCTGACTTCCATAGCTTCAAACCTAAGCCCTGAGCTGTTAACAAAATTGCAAGGGCGTATAACTTCGGGAAGAGGAAATTCATATGTTTTATCTGCTGTTATAACAGTTGTTGGACACCAAAATGGTTTTGGAACCTATAGTTAAAGTGAATTGAAAAGAAAATAAATAAATAAACCATAACACAGATATCAAGGAAAATTCATGGAAAAAAGAATTTATATTTTTTTATAGATAATATAATGATAATAATATCATCCAAAGATATACAAAAGTAGAATAACTGAAAATGTAAAAGTTAAAGAATATTATTATGTTGTTTGAAGTATTAAGCCCCTTACACAACAAGATGCAAACATGGCAAAAAAGCATTGACTAATCACCAACTTAAACATGCAATGCCAGGTCAAAAAAAATTGCTGAAATAAGCCAATTTTTAACTTTGCTTGACATAATGAGACTTGGGTTGAAACCAATAAACATTGCAAGAGTAACTAGAACTTCAATCGTCATACAGTATTTCTGTCACTTTGGTGTGAATAGATCTAAAACAGTTTTTCTGTCGCATTAGCTGCTCAACGCCTTCACGTGAAAGATGCTTTATTCTAGGTTTGACAAATTTTCGTACATAAAAAATATTTTTTATGGATGAATTAAACATTTAATCCTTGCAAATTATTAATATATATTTTTTAATTATCAATTTTAAAAAAGTAGCAACCAAATTCTATAAAAAGTGAATATTTAATAAATATCTAAAAAATAATATTAATACATTAATAATAGTAGGGAAATATCTTATTACTAAATGTTGCAATAAAACACATGTAACCCTCTCTATATATTATATAGATTTAATTAGAATATGGTTATGCAGCAGCTAACAACCTGCAATTTAGGGGGGAATTGCATACAGATTTAGAAAATACAGATGGACATACATAATTTTAAATGATATTCTGATGAAAAAAATTTCTAAAATTTTTGGGAAGCTTTTATGTACCAATAATGATTAATTGACTATTTTTAAGAAAAGTATTTTTACAAAGGAATTTTTCGAAACTAAATCAAACATTTCAAATAATAAAATTATTAATTAGAATAAAATAGTTTATCCAATTATTTAAAAGAAAAATTAATGATAACAATACATCATATTATGTTATATAAATCATATTTATACTATTTACCTTTATTTGACCTTTTTTGCCTATAATAACAAGTTCACATGGGAACTCTGCTAATGCATTAGTTGTGATATTTGCAGTACGATTATTACTGTATAAAAGAGAGCTACTCATAGCTATATCCACACCTATTTTTTGAAGAATAATTAAGTTTATTTTTAAAAACAGATGATAAAATACATAAAAAAAAAAAAATTAAGACACCTAATATTAATAATCAAAATGTAATTTAAATCAATCAAGAATGTAAATTATCTAAAAAAAAAGTATAATATTTCTCTAGAATTTTATATGTTTCATTTTTCTTAATTTGAAGATAAAAATTATAAAAATTGTCTTTTATAGTCAAATAATTTTGAGTATGGGAGGTAAAAACATATACAAATAATTTTATCAACATTATTACACCTCAACAAAATTACATACCTTATGTCTCAACAGAATACAAAGGTCTATTTTTAACAAGACATATGGAAGATATTCAAATTTTATATTTCTTTTCCAAAATTAATTTTTGTTTTTTTTAAAAACAAAGCAATAAACCTCTTTTTGTTAATTGTGTATTCTTCTATATATACTATACTTATATTCAGGATATAAAAAACTTTCATTTGATAAGTCTTGTATTATAATGATATATCTATATAAGAAGTAAAAATATTTTTTTTATGTGCTTCTATTTTATAATTAAAACTAAATCTTTAAATTCTTTTTTTTTAATTAAAATTCTGTATATTTTAGCAAAATCTATAATCAAAAATCACAAAACAGTTATAATTATAGCTTATTAACTTAAAACTTTTACAATGACAAATATAAAGTAAAAAATTTATCATTTTTTTTTCATATTTGTTCAGTCAATTATTTTATATTTAAAATATTAAATGAGGTTCAAACCCTTTTTTATCATATAGTAGCGTTTTTAATAATGCCATAACAGAAGTTTTCAACCATTTAATTATTTTGTTTCTGCTAACAACACCCAAATACTAGTTGACATAAATGAATAGTACAAATGCTGCTTTTACTGTATCATTTTTCGCATATTAAAAAAAGCTTGTAATATTATTTAATACTTTTTCCTAATAAAAAGATATTGTGCTATTTATTAAAGTTAAATCAATGAGGATGAAAAGAAGGGACTTTTTTAAAAGCTTAATTTTTGTAAAATTAAGCAACATCAGATTATATCTTATAACATAATGACTTAAATATTCCCTCCATTTTATACAAAATATATTCATTCACTTTTATTCGTTTATTCATTCACTTTTTATTTCACTCATTTTTATACAAAACTAAAATAAAATTATAATTGAATTAGAAATAATAGTGAAACAATAAGTCTCTTAAGAAATATTTTTACCATCATCATTTAAATATCCAACAGCTGCAATTTTTTTTGGTTCTTCTCCATGATACACCATGGTAACAGCATTGATTGTGTAAATGCCGAGGTCCAGAATAGTGCCTCCACCACTCTCCTTTTTCATTACTCTTTCAATATCTAACAGTGGTATGCCAAAATTCACATTCACATGGACAATATCACCAATTGTGCCTTTTTCAATCAGCTCCATCAAACATTTATAAGCAGGGAAAAATCGGCTCCAGATAGCCTAATAATGCAATTAACATTTTAACTCAAATGAATAAAAAGATGTAACATACATATAAAGTAACAATGAAATATAAACCATAATGATGTTTTTTAAAAACATAAATAATTGTTAAAATCTAGAGTTAAGTAATTGCTGATACAATTCAGAAACCAAAAATTGAATACATTAAAAAAATTAATAAAATGATACATTTATTCATCATGATATGAAATTTTTACTTTACAATTCTTTACTGTGGTATTTTGCTTTTATATTGTTTTTCAGTAAAAATTATTTAGAAATTTGGCCCGTTTCATAAATTCTTCAAAAATTAAAATTTTTTAAAGTTGATCTTTTACAAAATATTTGAAAAATGGAAATATAATACACCAATATGAATATCTGATAAAGGGATAAGTAACTTTTTTTTTTTTTTTTTTAATATTTAGGTTATTCATTTTTACATAATTTTTTTTGGCAATCTTGTAAAAATACTGCTCAACAATGGAAGCCGTTTTTATTACAAACAATACTTCAGCCATATTCTTCCATTGCTGTTGGAAATATTCTTAATAATTATTAAAAGAAATATTTTTTATATATAATTTGTAATTGATTTTCAATTAATTTATTTTGACATTCTTGGTTGTTCTTAAGAACATTATCAATTTTTTTTATGCATGCATTTTAGAATTTCCAAGATAAAGAAATACTAAATAATTGCTAATAATAGGTACAAGTTAACATGATTATCTTTATAGGTGTTTTTACTTTTTAAATTTCCTATTCAAAATTTTCTTAAGTTTAATTCTAATCTAACTTAATAAATCAAAAATACTGTTCAAATTTTCATAACTGATTGAAAATAGATTACTTATAAAATCTCGATAAACTCTTGCTGCAAGAATATTGATAATGAAAGCATGTCTAGTCTCTACAATTTTTACAGTTACATGTTCATAATTATTCGTAATAAAGAGAAATTTCATTACATTAATAAGTAAACATTAATTATCCACAAAATTAAACTAGAGAAGTAAAAGATATTTTTAAATCCAAGATATTTTCTTTTTTTTTGTTTTTCTTAGCATTTATATTTTCAGGAATCATTTTATTAAATACAAGAATAGCTAAAATTTATTTCTTAATAAAAGAAAAAGTAACAATTACCTCCATAAGGAATCGTTTATGCTTTCTTGCAATTTCAATCAATTCTTTTGTCTGCTTTAGATTTAAAGTCATAGGTTTCTCCATTAATACATGCTTGCCACTTTCCAGCATAAGTTTTCCAACAGCAAAGTGATGTGATGCAATAGTTCCCACATATACAACCTCTATTAAGCAAAGAACACATTTTATGTTTCATTGATAAGGATGGAAAAATAATCACAGATTATATACTCATTATAAAACAAACTTAATAAAGACTTTATAAAATTTTTTGAGGTTATTCAATAATAACTTTTAAAAATACTTTTAGTATAAAATATGAATAGCTAGAATCTAGATAAATTTATTTTTATTCTTAAAAATTATATATTTAACATTTTTTGGGGTAAAAAATTTTGAAAAAGAATAATTTATATTTGAACAAAAATATTGAAGCAAAACACTATTTTTTATTATATGTCCGGATGCAGGCAAATGCTGCATGAACATATAATTTTAATAAGATTAACATAATTTGTTGGAACATTTGGAAATTGGCTAATTTATTAATAAGATTGCAGATTAATTTGCTTATAAAATGCAATGTTGCATATAAGAAGGATAACAATGGATAATTTTTACTTCAAAAATTATGAACCTTAATTAAAAGTATAGTACTCAATACAGTTTGATATTATAAAAGGACAACAGAGAAAAGCTAATATTCACAGAAAAGGGCAATATATAATTTAGAAGAGTTAAAATATGGATAGTATTCAAATAAGAATTTTATTAAATGCAACAGGTGACAGAAATGACAAGGGGGAAAAAAATGTGAAATTATGTTATAGAATAAAAACTAATAGATTGATTAGTAATTGACCAGTACTAACAACAGCTAAAATATGTTTGAAATGTATGGAAAACCAAGTAAACATTTGATAAATATGATAAGTTTTTGGTTGAAAATGGAAGAAAATTAAAACTTCTTTAATAATTATTATATTATATATTTTTTATGAAATGCATATAAAAAAAGTTAACTAAAATAAGGTTGATAAAAATTAAACATAAATCGAAGATAAAAACTACAAAATACGATAAATTAAATAAAAAAAAAAAAAATACAAATTTTAAGGACAAAAAAAATGTAACTAATGAATAATATAAGTAGCAATCCCTAGTTATATTTTATGATGCCATCAATACAATGTTTATTGTTTTTTATCTTGTGTTCATAAAAATAAATAGACTATTTAATAGTAGATATCAGACAAAATAAAAAATTCTGTATGGGAAGTTTTAAATCAATAATAATTAAATGCAAACCAATATCAGGATCTTGAGCTAAGGCCTCATAAGAACCATAAGCTTTTTGAATACCATGGCTTTGAGCAAATTCATTGGCAGAGGCAACATTCCTAGCAGCAACAGCAACAAACTTAAAGGGAAGAAAAAAATATATATTCAATAATATATTACATTCAATGTATAACAATAATAAAAACACACAAAAATATGTGTTAATATTTAAACTTGCATTAGTTTTTGTATTGATTTTTAATTAGAATAAATTGAAATCTATAATTAATATGTCATTTATAAATACATGACATTAAAAAAATTTGAGATTTTGTAAAAATTAAACTTTTGTTATAATTTTTTTTTTTTTTTAGTATAAAAGCAAATCAATGTGATAATTTGTAATAAGCTTGAAGCAAAAAGAGAATCAGCAATTCCAATACAAAAATAAATACTCATAAAAATATTTTCTAGTCATTAATTTGAAGTAAGAAACATCGGCTCATAGGATATTGATTTTCTGCAATTTAGAATTCTGATTTCATCAAGTTTCTTTTCCCTTACCAAAGATAGAAAAACTGTTTCATTTCGGCATTTTTCTATTGGGCTCATTTTTTTATTATTTATATTATAACTATTCATGATTATTATATTTGCCTGACTATTCATGTTTATTTGTCTTATCTATTCTGTCCTTGACCAGTGCTTGTGCTTATTGGTTAATATCTTGTTAATTGAAAGATCTTTTTGGGGTGTCGAACAGATTTTCGTATGTCAACATCATTTGATATCTTCAGTTTCTTAAATTTAAAATTTTGTTATAAATAAATAAAATAATTTGAATAATTGTTTTAAAATCATAGATAATACATAAAAACACAATAAAAAAAATCTTCAAACATAATATTCATTGAATAAATGATAATGAAATTCATACATGCAACTTTAACAAAAGTTCACCTATCTTTAATAAAAGTTCAGATATTATAATTATATTATTTTCTATTGCTTTTAGAACACATAAAAAGATTACAATTCATCCTCATTCAGTTCAAAATGATATATATAATCATGTAAGTTAATCTGATCTTATGAATAAAAGAATATTACAAAAATGAAATATATTTAGTAATATATTCTAATCAAGTATTTATGATATTTTGAAATAAAATTGGTTACTACAGTATCATCTCTTCACTTAAGACTGCAAAAGAGAAAGTGCTTAAAAGCTGTACAATTATCATAGTTTAGTTACATGAGAGGAATAAAAAAAATATGTGAAAGTGAAATCAGCAACAAAATTAAGTACAGCATTTATATCTTTTTACAATTTATTTTATCCACAATTAAATGCTCATTTTTATACAGTAATATTTTTAATTCTGTTAACAATAACTAAAATGTTATTTCGTTTTTCACTTTACTTTAGAAATAATACAGTTTGCTATAATGAGAGGTTATTGCCATGTATATTTGTATCCAAATGGCCATGTTAAAATATGGTTTTACTGTATTTAATTATAAGCTCAAAGAACTCCTGGAATATCAGGTACTAAAAGTAATCTATTCAGAAATATCAACTAATCTATTTTGTAACAATAACTTTGTGTGGAAAAAGTAACACATTTGAAACAAGACATACCTTACCTCTCATCTTCATAAAGAAGATTGCTCATGATTTAGGCTAAATTACAGTTTAAGGAACATGGGAATTTGGTTTTTTTTTTTTTTTTTTTTTTTTACAACCAAATATTCAATACCTAGACTTTTTTTCTGTTGGAAAATGTATTCCACTGATCAGCTTTTGATATTCAACTTCTCCCCTTGTATAGAATGGCCTGATGTGAAATAATACATCAGAAAATTATAAAAGATTCAATCATTTATGGGGTCTCAGTCATTGATTGTGTAATTTTTTTATGGACTACTTAACCTTGTTACTTTTTAGAAATTCTATAACTTTCATTTCTGATATCTCCAGGGCTTCTATTATAAAACATTAGAGGAGAATGACAAATTTCTTTTCATTCGATTTAGTTACAGTTAGGCCCTGCTGCTTTTTATCTTGTGTGTTTACTAACACCTTTAGCGAAATGTCTGAAAATAATAATTTGATTTTAGAAAGTAGATATTATTCCTGGCACTATAACACAGATCTACTTGAACAATTAAGGATAATGAAGTTCAGGCAAAGAAAGAAACAGAAGCAAAACAAATTTGACTTATTTGTAAAGTCTATTTATTAAACAAAAGGTAAAGAGCAAAAAAAAGATGCTATATGTTGGACATAATTAATAAAAATTGCGATTTTTTTTCTCCCTGGAGCAAATTTTAAAAAAGAACCTATTTACAAAAAACAGTATAACATGGTTAGTATGATGGCTAATATGGAGTATGTCTCCCGGATGATGCAATACAGTCCGTACAACGCCTAGGCATGCTGAGTATCAAATTATCAATGTGATCTTGGGGAATATTACACCACATGAAGCAATGCCCTCCAGTTCCGGTTGACAGGTGGGGGGTTGACGGGCTGCAATTCGTCGGCCAAGCATATCCCACACATGCTCTATTGGATTCAAGTCCGGTGAGTATGCTGGCCAATCCATATGGGTGATATCCTCCAATTGAAGGCATTCGTCTACAATGTTTGCACGGTGAGGATGGCCGTTGTCATCCATAAACAGAAATTCAGCACCCATGGCGCCCCGAAACAAACGTACATGTTGTTCCAGAATGACATCCCGTTAGATGTGGCCTGTCATCGTTACACTCTGAACATGCAGGTCAGTTCTGGAACCAAGAATAATTCCTTCCCAAACGAGCCATCCTGCACCACCGTTACGGTGTCGTTCAATGGTGTTCTCTTGGTGGTAACGGGTACCTGGCGCTCTCCATATGAAAGTCCAGCGAGAATCAGACTGCAAACTAAACTTGAACTCGTTTGAAAAACATCACACAAGACCACTGTTGCGGTGTCCACAATCCATGCTCTCTACTCCAGGTTAATCGCAGGCGACAGTGAGTTGCGGTAAGTGGAACACATCTGACAGGCCTACGAGCATATAGACCAATGTGCCCTAAGCGTCTGTACACGGTCTGCCTTGAAACTGTCGTACCGGTAGCTGAAGAGAGCTGACGAGACAGGTCTGATGCTGTGCTCCGTCTGTTTCTTTTGGTCAGTAACTGCTAAATACCGGTCCTCCTTCAGCGTTGTAACTCAGGCGTGACCTGCGCTGTAACATCTACTCACATTACCATCATCTTGGAATCGTTGCCAATGCCTGGAGATGACACTCTGGGCGATTCCAAGTTCGAATACTTCCAGCTGGGTACTTCCACATTCCAGTCGTCCGATAATTCTACCACGTAAAAAATCATCCAAATGCTTCCTTTGTGCCATAACTATGCTGTTATTGCACTGAAAGGCTTTTAAAGCGCTTGTGAACAATTTTACTTCTTTGCCACCATTCCTTATATACCTCTCTTACACTCTTGTCATTGTGACGTACTATCCACGCCATCTGGTGGTTTCCTGTAATTTGCATATTCTTCTTCAAGATGTGTGTGATAATTCTACAGGTGAAATTTTTATTTTTAGAGTTCAATTTCTTTGCGATTCTGAATTATCCTTAATTTATAGACATGGGTATATTAACACATAAAACATGCTTTTTTGTTATTTAAATTTTGTTGCATGGAAATCGATGAAAACACTGTTGAAGGGGTTATTTCAATAAAAAAAAGGAAAGCTATTTTTAAATTAAATTTCAGCTGGCTTAAAGCAAAATTAATAATAAAATAAAAAATTGATTTAAATGTTTTTACTGGATAATATATAAGGCAACATCTAAAATCTTTGTGTATGTATGGGGAGAGTATTCAACACAGAAAAATAGGAATTTTATTATTTTATATTCCTTTAGTTTAAAATAATACAATTTTATGACTTACTTCATGTAATCCTTTTTCTTGAATACTTTGTACTGCAGTTACAAAGTCATGAGAAATTTTTCCAGCACTGACTACACCCCACTTAGTTGCCATAGTTGTTACTTAAAAGAATAAAGTAAACATATTTTAAATTAACACACACAAATATATAACACAATTTAAAATTATTAGATAGATAGTAACAGAATTATGATAATTAGATCTTAATATAATCTAACTTGAAAAAATTACAAAAATAACTTCATTATTTGATTCATTTAATTAAATGCATACCTATATATGAATATTTATTTTTTTATTTGATAATTGAATTTATATTCACATATAATATGTATAACTTTTTCACATTAAAATTTAAAATAAATACTTTATTGTTAAGAATACAATAACACCTCTGTTTCAAACTAATATTTTAAGAAAATACTAAGTTCATCAATAGCAATGAAAAAAAAAAATGAATTTACTTGTTATCTGCACTGAAAGAAGGTGAACTAACCTTGCCTGATACGTGGAGCACAAATGAAGGTTAAAATTTCATTTAGTGCATTTCACATGATATCTGAAAATTTGAGACAACGATCAAGGCCACCTACCAATTAAACAAAAATGTCAATTCATATTTAAAATTCAATATAATATTATTTTCAACAAATTGAAAATATACAATGCATTAAGCAAAATTATAAAAATGTGTTAAATATATTTAACTTCAGAAATAATTTATTGTTTGGTGCCGTTTGAAATACCATGTTTATTTACTTTTTAGCTGGCTATCTTGGCTTGATATCATGATGACATTCGTAACTAAAGCAACGCGCCTCGCAATGTTGCGCATGCGCCAATCAATTTTTAAATATAAAATACAATTACACTTTTCAAGGTCTAATTAATTTTTAATCTTACCACCATTTGGCAATTACGCAATATAGTAATTTTGGATTTCAAGTCACTGCATAGATAAAATCTAAAATAAATTCTACACACAAAATAAAAACTCTTATTTTATCTGCCATCAAATAATTTCTGGTTTATTTTTTTAAACAATTTATTTTTTTTTGTTTAAAAACTGTAAGATTATATATTTATATACTACTTGTGGCCCGTTGGTTACCGGCACATTAAAGAGGGTGAAGATTCCTTAAATATGTGGTGGGCAATTATGCATTTCTCAGAAAGAAGGAGTCAATGAAAATTGTGACAATGTGTTTGAGCATCTTACATCGATAACAGGAGGCTTGTTTGAGTTTTCTTGTTTTCTACCACAATACACATAAATGCGGGCAATTACTTTGAAAGTCTTTTAGAAGACATCAGTTTAACCTTGCTATTGAACAAAGTAAAGAAATTTTTCTTCATTATTTCCTCCATCTGGTATGTTTCATAGAATACGAAGCTCCTAATAAAAAGTGTTTTGACAAATACTTGCATGATGAAGTATGCTAGTTTTAAGTCAAATTAGATAACAGTTATAAGTCAATTAGATGTATTATTATTAATATTATTATTATTATGATTTTGAAATGGATTACGGTGCACCAATTTTAGTATATGGTTCAAGTGAATGGAATTAAAAAAAAATTATTTTGAATTTAACCATTTTTCTATTTATTAATATATTGTACGTAAAGTTTATCCATCAAACATTTTTAAACTGTTACAGAAACTAATAAACTGTTGAAAATGAGGGATAATCAGTTGTTTTTTTTTTTAAATTTCTTCAAGTACACACACACAAAGTTTAAACATTGAAACTGCTAACTGAGGGTGATAATTATTGTATTTTGAAATTGACGTCAGTATAAATTGCGACGAAATGCGCATGCGTAGATAACGTGCTCATGCTGTACACAAGCAGTTTGAATGTCGTCTTGCTTATACTTCGCCATCTTACATATAATTGTTTCCCGCCCCCGCTGTGTGCAGGCTAAAATTACTTTAATTTGGTAGGTAATTTACTGGAACTTTGTTATTCTTCCTTGGTGGATAATGATTTAAAAATTTCCCATGTTAAAATTGGGGCATTTTAAAAGAATCCGTCTATTCAGTTAAGACTTGTTTATTGTCCGGAAATAAAGACATGGATACGAGATCAATATCGCATTACTGTGTGCAGTTATTTGCTTTCAGAATTTAAAACATTTTTTCTTACGCTGGTGAAAAATATTCATCTTAAAGGTAACGGACAGTTATATATAATATTTATTAAATAAAAATGTTTTGGAGGTATAACTTAATTACAGGCTCGTGTATCGAGACTCTGTTGGATAAAGAGAACGTTACTTTAAAAGAATTAATGGATGAAGAAGATATATTGCAAGAATGTAAAGCGCAATCGAAAAAACTATTGGATTTTCTTGTTCGTCCAGAAATATTAAATGAAATGGTCACATTAATTATTGAAGAGCCGAAAGATGACGGAGAAGAGAGAATGCGTTATAGATACGCAAATAAAGCTTGTGAAATGTTAACATTCGACATAGCTCAGATTAATGATGCTCTTGTAAATGATGAAACTTTATTAGTTAAATTGTATAACTTTTTAACTACCGATGAACCTTTAAATCCACTTTTAGCCAGTTTCTATAGCAAAACAATGGGATTGCTTATTTCTAAAAAAACAGAATTTATGTATGAATTTTTGAAAGAAAGAGACTTTATTGCTTTAATTTTGAAGCATCTTGATACATCTGCTATAATGGATTTACTTCTTCGATTTATGGTAATTGAAAATAATGAAATGAGAACTATTATTATTAAGTGGCTTGATGAACAGAAGCTTATTCAACAGCTGATCAGTCGTATTGATATTGAATATGGTGAAGAGTTTAATTGCAATGCATCTAATGCCCTTTGTGATATAATCAAAGTTTCCAGAGAGCAGATGTCACTGCTTCAGGAGAAAGCAGAGCCAAATCCTTTGTTGGAAACTATTGAATCTGTGGAGGTAATTTCTGAATTATTGAATCATATGTTCAAAGATGTCACTAAAGAAAGTGCAATTGTTAATGGCATTCTTGTTTTATTGTCATTACTTGTCTTCAAAAAACAAGGTCCAGCAGGAATACAGCAGATGCCTATGAATCAAGGTGAAGGCTTGCAAGCTGATAATGCACCATCCTGTTTTGTGTCATTATTCAACAGGAATAGTGAAACGGAACAGATAACGGCTTTAGATGTGGAACGATTGGAGAGAGGCGTTTCTAATGTATTGACTGCGATAACTCCTCGACTGGAAGATTTTCATAATTTATTATTAAAACCACCAGTAAAACCTGCTATTACATTCACCATTGGCTGTTTAGATCCTCCTCTTGGAATTTGCCGTTTAGAAGTTGCTCATCTACAAACAGCTTTGTTGTATACTAACAATCAATCAGTAAATGCAAAGCTTGCATCGTTAGGAACCATTGTTGTACTGTTAGACATGTTTTTTAAATATTCATGGAATAATTTTCTTCATACTCAAGTTGAACAAGCTATAGGCAGAATTATTACCAATCCTCCAAATATAGATAAAGAAGGCAATAAAATACATTTATTGTTGGATCAGATTTTGACTCAATACAAGATAACTGTAAAAATCCTTGAATGTTTTGATGAAGAAGTGGCAAAATCTGCTCCAGGATCTCATAGAAAAGGTTATATGGGACATTTAACAAAGATAGCTAATCATTTAGATCAAAATGCTGAAAATGGCATTAATAGCACTTTTATTCAAGAAAAAATAAAGCAATTATCAGACGAGCACCAAAAAAAATGGGAAGAATTTGTGTCAGAAAAATTAATAGAAATTAATAAGAAGAATAGAATATTTACCGTAAATGGTCCTCCTATGTCAAATTCTTCCGCTGATGAAGAAACCATCGACTTCAGAAATTTGCCATTTGCTAAAGGTACATCTGTCCATCTAACCTTTTCTGATAATCCGATTCATGAAATGACTAGCAATTTTGTTGACCAATTTGGTTTCAATGATGATGATTTTGAAGATGCACATGAGAGTCTTATTTATGCCAGAAATTCTATTAATCCATCTCCAAATTTCTCAATTGGTGAGGGTAATAGCATGCGAAGTTCTGAGTTGTTTGAAGAAGTATGCAATGCTAAAATGAATCCTGATGGAGATGCTGTTCTTTGGTCCGATAGAGAGAATCCCACGACTTTCACTTCTTGCTTTCGATTGAACAAATCGGTTGAAGAGAACAGTAGTGATTCAGATGAAGAATCCCAAGTATTTGAATCTGAAAATACAGCAATTACACTGAATTCAGAAGAAATGAAAATGGATGTAGACAGTCAAGAACCAATACTTGATGGTGTTCCAATGGATGTAGCTCCAGTTACTATTCCTAATCCTTGGGAAACGACTTCCTCAGGTGGATCATCAGATGATGCCAATTGGGCTGATTTCAGCAATTTTGGATCCTTTGACCCTCCTGCTGACCAGACTGACGATATTGGGTCTTCTGTTTCAATTGCCATGGAAACTTCAGATGTTATGAGTGAAAAATGTGCTGTTGATTCCAGTAGTGTACTTGTGTCTGAAGCAGTTTGTGATGATTCTAGTAAAATAAACTCATTAGACAGTGGTTTGGTTGATGAGAAACAGAAATCTATCCAGTCTAATTGCAGTGAACAACCTTGTGCTTCTGAAAATGCTTCATCAAAAATTTTGTCAGAGACTGTGAATGAGTCTATTTCTTCCATCCAGTAATGTTATTAAATAACGAAATAAATTATATAATTCTGAGAAGTTGATTTGTTAATAGATTGTTGCTGTTGCTGTTCACATTAACTGCAGAAGGCATGATATCAGACATTTCTATTTGGCCTGTGTAGTAAAGAAAACTAAATTAAAAATAGATGCAATGAACAAAATATATTTTGTGACTAATAATTAGCCTTTGGAATGTACCTGTTGCTAAAGCTGTTGTAATATAACTTCAAATAGTAATTATAGAAAGCAAAAACTCTGAAAAAATTTATTGTGTATTTGGTAGATCATGATAAATTCATTGTAAATCATATATAGATTCTGCCTCTGTATTAAAATGAAACAGGGCTGGACTCTGAAAGTCATATTTTGTTGAAAGCTTTTAAAAATTGTGAGTTTTTGACTGAATTTTATTTTATCATTGATTATTTGTTAGAAGCTACTTATTAATCACTTGTCAATCATTAATCAAAAATTTTTTAAAAAAAAATAGAAACTGCAACTTTTATGCATTTAATAGATGTTAAGCAGCTGAGTATGTTAAATTACATTTCAATAATATTTTTGTTTTTCAATTGTATTTTAACTTAAATGTTTTTAGACTTGAAAGCTAACCTAAATTATTGTATTTTATTTTTTTTTCAATATGTCTTATTTTGTAGTTTGACTGATTGTTCTTAAAAAATAGTTCAAATTCTGTGATCAACTATTTTTTTGGGGCGCACATTGTAATTGTTCTCTTGAAAATGTTATCAATAAATGCAATGTTGTTGAATTTTCATGGTTTGAAATTAATTTTTTGTGTAGTTATTTTAATTGTTAAAATAAATGGATTTAAATAATTTTACATATTTCTTTAATGAGATTAAAATTTAAATTCTTACATTTATTTTATTTTTTTGTTATTGGCATACAAGTTCATTTCTTTAAAAAAAATATTTAATTGATACAAGCAATTACATCGGATCTGAAAGTATAAAGGAAAATTAAAAGGGCTTACTTGCATGCGAGTCAATTTTTCGTATTTTTGTGAATTTTTTTTTTGTTGTGGGCTTTATGGGCTTTAAATTCATATAATTAAGTGAAGTTTAACTATGCAGTAAAAATGTTGTTAATTTTTGATTTATTAAAATGTAGAATTAATGTAAAGATTTAAGAAAAAAGTTAATATTTTTAAGTTTAATGTTTAAAATTTTTATCTTCTCTATTTACATTTCTCCTTATGTTGAATTCATTAATTGTTTATTGCTTCTAAATTTATATAATCTAATTTTGTTATTATATGTTAAATTTATATAACATAATCAAATAAAAACATCAATTTATACTGAATTTTTTTTTGTGCAAATTATTTTCTGAAAATATGAATTATGGTTAATCCTTTGATAAAATTTTTTCCTTCTTGTATCCCATTTATATCAAGGCACTTTTAAAATAGAAATGGATGTATTATTTTTTTTGCAACAAATTTAAATAAAATTATATGAATTACAAATATTTGCCAGACAATTTATGTAATTAACTTAAAATGTATAAAATATTTTATGCTCTCGAAGTTTTGAAATTTCAGGATGAATTTTATTTTATTGAAATTGACAAGATAAAGAAAATGTTAATGTTTTATCAAGGAGCTAAATTGGATTTCATATCAAAAGAAAATTCCAATGGGACTTTGTTAAAGCAAATTACATATTTAATACAATGAATATTTTTAAAACGATTGGATATGGCATTGGAATAATTTCTATGGTTTAATTTTTATTTTTATTATAAATTAATTTTATTTGGAAGGTTATTTCTGTAAACATATTGTAATATCTTCTAGTAAACATCTAAAGTTTTGTTTTATTGTTTGGCTATTAACATTGATATTTGTATCGAACTGAATAATTTTCAAACTTACTTATATATTTTTAGTATAAAAGAAAACAATAATGGATGAAAATTTATTTACATTGGATTGTTTGAAATATATTCTAGTTTGTTGATTTTTTCTACTCATTTATTGTTTTATAAAAACTTAGAAAACTGCATATTTAACAAAGGATAGTGTAAATAAGTCATATTATAATTACTTCCTAAATTTAATAAATAAAGAGTAATTCAATTATCAATCAATTTGATCACTATAAATATTTTTCCTTTGTTAAATAAGCAAAATATATTTCAAATACATGTTCTAAATTAAATAAATTCGTTTTCATCAATAAACTGGCACTATACAGATATGTAATATAATTAGTTTTATTTTTTAATAAAATATTTTGATACAAGTAATTTTGATTTCTTAAAAATATTTTATATGTTTTAATTAATTTCCTAAAATTTTACTATGCCTTAAGGAAATTCTTTAATAGAAAACATTTAATTTTAACTTGTATATTGTCACTTTTATGTAAGGTTACTAGTAAAGAAGATACTAACTATATTGATTATCAAATATAAATATATATTCTCAGTAGAAACTTATTCAATTAAGTATTGAAGTGTCACATACTTAAATAATCAAATCATTTTGAAATTTTTAAGATTGGTATTTCAATTTCAAATAAAACTAACAGAAATTATGTCCAAGAAGAAAGCTATTTTTGTTTTATGAAATTTAAAAACAGAAAATAAAACTGAATTTCGCTAAGTAAAGCATTTGTTTTAGAACAGTCACATAAAATTGTAACATAATTAGTTTTGAGATTTTATTTCAAATTAATAAAAATATAAGAAAATATTGCTTGATTACTCTTAGATTAAACAACTCATAATCCTGGAATTCAAAGATACCTTTTACTATAATATGTTATTCATTAATGTCAATGAATAAATAATTCAGTACCATCAAATCTTTTGATTTTACTAAAGCCTGGATTTTAAATGTTAATATATGAATTTTTTTTTTTTTAATGCCGAGTTAGAATATATCTAATACAACTTGTCTAGTAAGATATATTTATTATTAAACATGAGTCTAAAAAACTTTCTATAAGACTTTTCTTTAGTGTTACACAGAAATTATTTTAATCTGAAGTTAAAAAAAAAAAAAAAAATTGTTTTATAAATGGGATAATGATAGCTGCTTGCTAAACATCACATGACAATTTTGAATTTGGAGGTGAAATTCATATGGATACTTAGTGTAGTTATTCAATTAAAATAACAGGAACTCTGAACATAAATGATTCTTACTGCAAAAATCAATTATTTATAAGTAACTGGATTTTATTGATTATTAGTTTTTCTTTACAAGTTTTTACAAATCCATAAGCCTCAGTTAAAATATCTTCTCATTTGTAGTAGTTAAAAGATATGGCAAATAGAACATTTCATTTGTCTTTGTAGTACTTTTAAAAAAAATTAATTAAAAATATCTTCAGAATCCTTTATTTGCCTAGTTTATCAAAATTTTCATTAATTATAAAAATGTAATATTTTCAAAGAACAAGCATTTTCTAAAAATATTTTTATATCAAAGTTAGAAGTTGATTAAATCACTTAATTTTATGAATTATCCTTAATAAGAAAGAAACAGCACTATTCTCTGAATGCTTTAGAACTGATCTGGTTTAATTTGTCGCTCTACAGTCATCTTGTGCACACGAGGACTAAACAGATTAGGACCTACAGTTTAAAGTGGATTCCGAACCATTATAAACATCCAGGGCACCACCAAGACTCGAACCCTAAACCTGTGATACCGAGCCCAAAGCGCAGCCACTTGGCCATCCGGCCCTAGAACTGATTTGGAGTTAAAAATCTGAATTACATGTAGAATATTAAATGCGATCTGCTATAGGAATAATTATTTATGGCTGTAAAGTAGTACAGAAGATGCTGCTTTTAAATGATTTGACAAATTACTGAAAATTGATATTCTAGATGTGTAAAATCATACTCAGTTGAAAAGTATAGTTCTTAAAATTTTATTTCTGACAAATTTTGATTCATTCTATCTTTAGGATATATTTATAGGAAAAGTTATAAAGCAGTTAGTTATTTTAGCAAAGTAGGAGAAGAACAAAATCAATTATTTGTTAATGAAAGGCAATGGTCTCTAAATTAGGTAATTTCATTAAGCTGAACAAAATTTTGAATTTTATTCAAAAAGAAAATAACAAAAATAAAATAATTTCTGTTCTCAAATTCTCATGGATCAAGTTGTTGATTATATTTTTGAATTAAAATTCCACTGATAAAGGTGTACTTTATCTGTGAAGCTTAATTTTTCCTGATTGTATTTTATTATTTTTAGTAATTTGTTATGTTGGTACAAAATTATTGTTAATTAAAAATAAATAATTTTAACTAATTTGCTATTAAAAATTGCCACTAAAAATTTTGAATTTGTTAATATATTTAAAATTTGCAAATAAAAAATGTTGGTCATTATACTAATAATATATTGCATTTAATATATTTTATGAGTCATTTTAATGAAATGCTTTTAAAAATAAATGGAAAATACTAAAAAATTAATTTTTTTGAGAAGTAATTCTTTTTTTTTTTTTGGATTTAGTAAATATGGAGACAACAATTTGGACAATTTAGTAATGAAAATAGAAAAATCTGTAAATCATCCTTAAAATATGTTTTGATTAATTTATTACAATCACATTGAACTGTATTTCTCAACCAACAAATAGCTACTTTTTTTTAAATCATGCATTATCACTTTAATTAGTTCTTGAAATTCTTTTTAACTGTTGTTTGAAAATTATTAACTAAGTTTAATAATTATAATTCTTGTATTTTTACAGCTTTGTTGACATCAGTTAAATGTTCCTGATATAATATCTAGCTATATGCTTCACAATAAGCTGTAATCAACTACTTCAAGATTTCCTTTTATCACATAGGTAATTTTTTCAAATTTTTTTTTTTGTATCCATTATAAAAGATTGACTCATTATGCATGGTTGAACTTCTATATTTAATTATTATTATTATTATTATTTTTTTTTTTTGTATTTAGGTTTAAAATGCATTAAGAATTTAGCTCGGAACTTAATTTGAATTGAAAAATTAGTCCTTACCAGAATGTTTTACACATAATAAATTAAGATATATTGTCAAAATATATTTTTTTAAATTTTAAATTAGTTACCTTCTTACCAACTTCTAATTTTATGTCATTGTATATTTAAATTATAGAACTTATGTGGTGTTGTCATTTACTTTTACACATACACATAAACAATACCCGATCCTATAAACAACTAACTAGCTACACCGTTTACTTAACAGACGATAACCCTTATGAAATTCCGCAATAACTCATACCACATTTTAAATCAATAAGTTCGCATGCCTTCAGAGACTTATGTAAGTTGGAAAAGGAAACACACATGAAATAACACGCAGACGAAAATTTCATAATTTAAAATATAAACAAAAATGTATTTATTGATATTTACAATAGTAAGCTTGAAATTGAAATCATTTAATTAATGTTATCAATAAAAGTATAATTCAGACAATGCCTTAAATAAAATATAACTTATACAGTTGCTTGCAATTCTAAATTAATGTTCAATAATAAAATATTAAGGTGATTGACCTTACAGATTCATAAATTGCGACGACAGCTGGGGGAAGAAGGGCTCGTTTTTTTTTTTTAACTTTAATGTTTTTAGTGATAATAATGCACTATACGCATCATTGATCAAAGTCTTGGCAGCAAGGGTGCTCCTTCCAACCGCTCATGGGGCTCTTGTGTCGGGCAGGAGACCTAGGGAAACTTGACTATATCTTGTAACTTGGATTGTACACTTTCTTTTTCAAGTCACGCTGCTGCCAGGGGTTCACCAGTTAATTCACAGAAGTATGCCAGGGTTGCCAGTCCCTCCGAATCGCCGTCAAACTCCCAGTTTAATATCTCTATTTCACACTGGTCATGGTACAACCCTCTCAGCCTCAATCAGTCACGTTCCTTTCAAGCTACGGAGTCTCCATTCCTCGTCTCTATTCTTTCTCTCTCTTCACCCTGCGATGTCCATCACCTCCATTTTATAGTTAATTCTCGTGTGTGTGTGGGGGGGGGCGATTGTTGACACCGTATTAGAGTCTATATCCGTTGGGCAGACGCACCCCCGTCCATAAATCCAAATCCCCGTCTTGATCAACTGATTTCTTGACCATCTGGCCTCGAAGTGTTTTATGACCCCTGCCAATTAAAATACTTTCCACATATATCCCCTTCACCCCCAGCTGTGACCCATCCGGTCAGGTGCGGAGACCAACAAACAGCCCCCTTCCAAGGGACACACATAGAATAGACACACATAGAATTACCATAAAAATATTTACTAAAAGATATTGCTCCTATTGACACGACACTTATTTTACTTTCAATTTCTTGATTCTCCAAAACAAAATACTTCAGTATTGTTATATCGATGTGAGAAAAAAGGGAAAATAAATAAATATTAAATATTTGTTTACAATTTTTTTATTTTATGAGTAAAGATGTTTCATTATTTATTTTTTCAAGGAAAACTGAATGCATAATAATACTAAAATGTGTCTTTATAAACACTATACTATGTTGCAATGCTTTGAACTAATTTAATTAATAGTTAACAATATTTCTTTAATTGTAGACAGATATTAATCATTACATTATAAACATTGCAATTTTATTGAGTAATTACATGAATAATGAAAATATAATACAAAAATTGTATTGTAATATGTCTTTTTTATTGTCAAAGTTGTTAAAAATAACATATTAAGCATTTATGTGTTTCTGTCTGCCAATTTGGTTTAATACATATTTAATTTTAGTTTCTTCTATAAATTTCATCAAAAAATTTTTATTATTTCTTCCCATATTTTAGAAATTTTACATGTATTTTACATTTGAAGTTTTTAAATAAAAAAAGAAAATTCACAAATGATTTTTATATTTGAAAAATCAAGAATTAATTTTATAAATGCATGTCACAAACAAAATATTAGATGAAATAAGGAGTTAGAGAGTTATTCATTTTCTTCACTAACAGCTCATAAGTAATCTAAAGGAAGTACAGCATACATAACTTGATGTTGATGCATTATAAGTGTTAGGAATACAGATTTCATATAAAATAAATTTATGTGATTCATTTTTTTTTTTCATTTTATGAGCATTTAATAGATCACACCAGGATAACATTATGATTAGAAATTATAAAAAATAATTCTTAGCAGGTAATTATTGTTTTTAATAGGGTTTTCTGAAAATTGGTAATGTAGTCAAATGGTATTTTTTATCAAAGAAAATTATTTAACTTGGGTATCAAAACAGTAACATTTATTTAGATGGTGCAAAACTGGCATAAATTTCTATTTTTTGTTTTAAGCATTTTTGTGTACACATGAGCCTAATGCCAAGGTTTATGGTGAATTCAAATGTCCTGATTTAAATAATTCTTCATCTTGAAACAGCATGTTTCAACTTCTTTATCAAAATTTAGCTGTACTATATTACAAAAATTTTTGAAACTGTTATATTTGGCAGTTATTCTTACTATTATTATTTTTCAAGAGATTTTGGTTCAAGACATATAATTTTATATTGAATATAAGGGCTTTATATCATAAAAGAAGAATACACATGTTCATGCAATATATTTGAATACATATTTTTTGATAAAAAAGTGATGAAACAAAAGTTGCCAACTTCCATTGGCTGCCATAGTTCCTATAAATTTGATCCTCCATTACAATACATTTTTTTTTATAGTTTCTTAAATTTTTCCTTTCCTTTTCTTCCTAATTTGGAAGGAAATCAATAGTGACAGTGTAGCGACACCTACTGATGGAAAATGGAGTACAAATTTAACAACTTCTACTTTCACTGTTAAAAGGGAATTTTCCGCTAGAATGAAAACAGAACGTAGTTGGCGTTAGAAATGGAATAAAGATGTTGTGAATGTGAAAATTGATTGTCTTTTTTTTTTTTTTTTTTGCCGTCTGGATTTTAATAACACTACGCAACCTTTACAAAACCGCCACAACAGTGTAAAGTACTCCTTACTTCTAAAATGCTATAGTAATATTAGATATGCATTTACTCAAAAACTGTTTGTGGTTTGGGAAAGAGTGTTTAGTGTAATAAAAGAAAATCAGAATTCCTACTAAGATGAATGTATATAGATTAAACTCATTATTAGCAGGGGGAAACAAAATAAGCACATCATATTTCAAAAGTTAATTTACAACAGAACAACTTCAAAATGTTATGCATATCAATATTAAATTTAAATGACTTGTATAAAAACTATTAGTTTTCTATAAATTATTGGGCCTGTTTCAATATATCACAAAATATTCATAAAAGATTGACTTTATTTAAAAAAACAAAAACAACTCTTAGAGTTATATTTCAATATGACTTTCCCTTGCAATTCATATAATATCTAAATAGCATTTCATGCAAAGCATTTTTCCAACATTTCAAGTATTATATATACAATCATAACAGTAACACAGTTTTGCAGTTTTTATAAATTCAAAACAGAAATGTGGCCAACTCAAACTTTTATCATATTTCCACAGAACCTTCTCCCTCTCCCCCTCACACAAAAAAATTCAATAATTAAACCTGGAAATTAGTTTTTAAAATTCAGAACACTTTTCATTTTTTTTTTAATTTTACTTTGAGAGAGTTTTTTTTTTTTTTTTTCTTCCGTTTTCATGATCATTGTGTAGGCAATTACCTAAATCAATTAGAATAAAATCAACCTGTTTATTGGTGGTAATAATAAACAAAATTATTTGAAAAGTAATTAAATTATTGCTGGTATGATACATTTTAAAAAATACACGGAAGAAAATTATTATATGTTATTGCTTTTATATTTTATCAAATCAATTAAACAATAAACCTTATCATGTATGATTTTTTACCAACATTGTAATATTTTTAATTCTGGCATAATTTACTTCTTGCAATCAGTCTTTCATTAATTCCTGTAAATTATCTTCTTGAAATGTAACTTACAAAAATATGTTTTTAAAAAGTTTATGTTTAAAAATATAATATGGATAATATGTATTATAAATTTGTTTGGTACTTACGTATTAACGGTACCTTGGCGACAGTTGCGCCAATAAAGAGCACACGCGCCAACCGCAGCTACAGATTTGGCGCCAATCTACACTTAAAATTTTTGTTCCAAATAATAAAATATATATGAAACACTTCGTTTAAAATCAAAACGCTTTCAAAATATTTTTATTCCAAATAATAAAGATTGGCGACACTTAAAAACCGCCAAGTCTGTCGCCAAGATACCGTTAATACGTAAGTACCATTTGTTTTCATTACTGTCTTTGAATATCTTGTTTTGTAAAAGAGATCCATGCTTAAAATTTCAAATTCATATTATCATGAGAAAGGGAAATTATAAACAAGTTATCATTTATCAATGAATAAAATTTATGATAAATTATTTAATGAAATTTATGATTTTAGGTGGTGTAATTTTTGACAAAAGTTATGGCAAAAGAAATTTTTTTCAGGAAGGCAGAAAATCATAGTTTTCCTGATTTTAAAAAAGGTATCACTTTATTAGTTTTATTACAGCTATTTTATAAAAACATTTTTTTAATTTCATGCTTTATTATTTCTATGTTGAAATTTAATTAATAACAATTTATCACTTTATTCTAAGTACAAAAAAAAAAAAAAAAAAAAAAAAAAAAAAGAGGAATAACTGATACTGGAAAAAGTTAAAAAAAAAAAAAAATTGTGAATAAATACCTTAATATATCAAATTTTTTTATTGCTTTTAAGTTTAGAGTTATGATGTTTTTAAAATGTAATATTTTTTTTTTTTGTCAATTATTTTTTAAAAATCTTTTAGCATGTAATTGTTATGCCATCATAACATCCTTTGATATACATCATTATATACACCATCATGTGATATATATCATTTGATATTCATCATTCCTGGCTAGCGCTGTGGCGCTCGGTACCACATGTTTCGGGTTCGAGTCCCGGCGGTGCCATGGATGTTTGTAGTGGTTCGGAATCCACTTTAAACCGTAGGTCCCGCTCTAATATGATCGTAGAGCATTGCGGGGGCATTGCTACTCTGCGTCCGTGGCTTATCTTCAAGTTACACGCCGCCTGGGTAATGCAAAGTGAGTAACGTCCGTGCAGCGCTTGCCTTAAGGCATCTAAGACGTTCATGTCTGGGACGGGGGCGAATCAATAATAAATATATATATATATATATTGATTATTCCTAAGTACAAATATACGTTTTAAAATTTTATTTCCATAAAAACTACCTATAGTTTCAAATATTTATTCTGAAAATAAATGAAGAATTTCAGGATATATTTCAAACATTTTAAAATGATGTCCATATCATACTGTAATATCTTATAGAGTCAATTATCAAATTGTTGTACAATGCTATGCAGCATTTTTCTCAGTATCATGATGGCCTCTTGTTGAATAATGCCCCTTTCTTTACGTTCAAACACGATTTGTTGATTTACAATCTCATATTTAAGTAATTCTATAGGAAGAAGTCACATATTGAATGATCAGGTGATGGCCACACAATGTCTCTCTCGATGGCCACACAATTTATTAATTAAATTTTATTTATTAAAATTAAAAATTATATTTATTAACTTATTTATTAAAATTTTTAAAGAAGTATTTAAAATTCGTAGTAGCATCCTCTGCAATTAAAAAAATCAGGCCAATCACTCCACTTTTTACCTTACTTAGATTTGAACTTACTATATATAAACTATTTATAATAAGCTTACTATATATTGAAGTGTAATATAAATATGCAGATACAAAACTTCATATGATAACCATCAAAATCATTAAAACCATCTATTTCAGTATAGTAATAGATGATAATTACTGCAAATTTTGCTGAAATATTGTAGTATACTTAATTTGTTTCAATTGTCACTTAATCATTTATTTGCTTCAACTAGTGTTATTCATATAATGGTTTTTCAGTCCTTCACAAATTGGCAAATTTTTAATGAAAATTTGGAAATCATAAACAATTATATTTGTGTAAATATTTTTATGTCTATTATAATTATTAAATCTTATTATTTTTACTTTTGTATGAAATATATATCTTCTGTCTAATAAGTATGTAAATAAATAGAAATGTAATGCATGAACACAATGGTGTCTGTGTTTCATGTTAAATCTATATTGTTTTTTTTTTTTATTGTGCAAAATATATTATGCTTTGTATTAGGAAAAGGAATTAATATCAGCATGCATCAGAATTTGATTACTGAAGAATTGTAGCCTACCAAGGCTGATGGTTGTTATGCTGCAAAAATGTTGATGCTTTGATACAAATCAAACTACTATCTGGTAATTTTTAATCAAGGAGGACAGGATAACGTAGAGTGTTGTGCATACGATTGACAACCCTACCCTGTAAAAAGAAAACATCTCCTGTTTCAGAAATTTGCCAGTAGGCAGACGACGTTGGTTCACCATGGGGCTGTTGCACCAATGAAGAAAAAGAAAAGGACAGGATAACAGCCAAACAAAGTGATATACAGGTTTTCAAAGGTCCCTATTTGTTAATATCCAAGAAGAGAAACATTTTATTTACATGACCGTTAGCTATCACACCTGTTTTTGCATATTTTTTCCATTCTTTTCGGTTGCAGAATTTCATTGATGTTCTTGTTTATTTTATTGTTCCTTTCCTGATGTAAATAACTGTTATTACACTGAAGGTATAAATTTGTTCTTGTCTCTTATAAGTTATTTCTTTAGTGTTTTATGTTTATTTTTATTTAAAGTACTATTATTTTTCTATCAAATTATTTGATTTTAAATGAATCAAAAGAACAGAAAAATAATGTATAGTTCTGCTGTCATGATTTCTTCAGCACAATTAAGCAGCGTATTATATTTTACATTATTATAATATGCCGCTTTCAAAATTAATGATCAAATAATTTAGAAACATCATTTATCAGGACACTACAAAACTTTTATTTTTAAATGTAACAATTTTATACAATATTGGAATTTTTGAAGTTATATAAGATCTACTTGTTATTGTTCCCAGTAATATATAAATTATATCATGGATTTTTAATTTTGATTAAAATAACAGTACACCAAATATATTCTATATTTTGTAAAATATGTATCTTGTAAATATCTCTTGATTTACACAAATATTTTTAATTGAGAATGATATATCATAATAAAATTTCATACCTGTGAAATTTAGCATTTTTAATGCTTATCCATCAGTGTAAGTTATACTATTTACATAATTTTCATGAAAGACTTCAATATTAAAATCTACTTATCTTCTCAACCTTCAAACATTTTTTTTTTTTTTTTTAAATGACAGGGACGAAGAATAATTTATTAATTAAAATTATGCTTGTACTATTAAGAAATGTGAAATTGAAACACTTTTTTTAATGTATTTTCGTTATCTTTATTTGAAGTTTAATTTAATTTATTTGTAATTATGTATCAATGTAATGATTTTGAATAGTATTTTTTTTTTATAAATTTAATTTTTTTTCTTCTTTTGTTTAAGAAAACGAGGGATGTTGGAATGGACCTTTTTATTTCATTCAAGGAGCTGATACACAACTTGGTTTGATTGAGAACTACATTGAAAAGAAACCAAACCCTGGTTGGGAAAAAGAAATAAAGCTCACAAAAGCTGCAATTGAAGCCATAAATGCTATGACTCCCAGGCCTCACTTTTTTGTTGTCTGTGGAGATTTAATTGATGCTTTCCCAGGTAAATTTTAAACTATGTATTTTCTTTACAGCAACAGCAGGATGTTGTTTTTATTAAAATTGCATTTTTATACTGTCTTTAATGCACACTATTTTATTTTAAGTCTTTTAGGAAAAACTAAAATATGTATATTGCTATGCATTTTGGAACTATTTATGGAATAAATTCATAAACAATTAAAAAATAATATTTAATTTTCACATAAATGGCAAAATTTTAACATCATTAATTTTTAAGTTTTTTATTTGATTTTAAATAAATAAAATGACAGAAAAATATTGCTTAGTTTTGATGTCATATTTTTTTAAATATATATTATATTTTACATTAATATAATATGCTGCTTTCAATGTCAATGATCAAATAATTCAGAGACATCAATGTTCACGACACATCAAAATTTGAATGTAATACTTTTTATTCTTTTTTTTTTTATCATCACTTTTATCTTTTTTATTTTGTACAACTTTTTAAATTACTATTTAAAAATATTTGATAAAAGGCAAATAATTATTAAAAATGTATTTGATGTCACTATAAAATTTTCTATATAAAATTTTTCAATAAATATTTCAGTTAAGAAGGAAACTGACTTTATTTAAATAAAATAATTTACATAATTTTATTAAAGTACTAATTCTCTACTAATTAATAAAAATTACTATTAAAATGAATATTTTTTTTTGAAAAAAAAATATATAAAATTAAACATATAATGTAGTAATAACTTTAATTATATTTGAGCAATTTTTCTGTTTGTAACTATCAAAAAGCTTATTTTGCATGTTTCATAGTATCTATTTTATGTTTTTAAAAGAAATCACAAATGATGTTAATGCTAATTTATTTATTAACAGGCACTTTTATGAAATTTTTTATATACATATTTCTAGGTACTTCTTTGCGTAAACCTCAAGAGGAGGATTTTTTTCAATTATTTAAAGAGCTTCATCCTGATATACCTTTGGTGTGCGTATGTGGAAACCATGATGTGGGAAACAACCCGACTCAGAAATCGGTTCAGGTTTACAAAGATAGTTTTGGAGACGATTATTTTACATTTTATGTTGGCGGAGTGATGTTCATTGTGATTAATTCCCAATTTTTTAAAGCACCTGAACAGGTTTGGCCATTTAGTATTTTTACAGTCATTTGAAGTCAGTAGAAAAGGCAATATTTCTATTTTTTGTGCAACTAAATTTGTGTAAAAATTTTGTAAGCAAAAACATGATACTTCTTAAATATTTTTAAACATTTCATTATTTTATTTAAAATGATAATTTATTCTTATTTTCATCTATGCACTTTTAATATTTTCATATATGTGGTAAGAAATTAAATTTATAAATTATTTAGATACTGTTTGAAATTTATAATAGTTTAATTTAATCTTTGAATTTATGTAATTATCCTATTATATATTCTGAAAGCACCAAGATTAATATTTAAATTCTTTTAGAAGTTAGCATTTATGATATGTCATTTTTTTTTTCAAAAATTCCTCTATATATTTTTACTTTACTAAATTTTGTTGATGAAAACACCAATGAAGCTTGGAAATTGGAATTTGTAGAAAAATTTCAAAGGAAAGTATTCAGTTTATCACAGAAGTGCAATCTTCATGCATGTGTGCTTTAAAGCTATTATAAAAATATTACATAACATAAATACTGATGCAAAGCACAATTTAATTATAAAATTTCACTTAATATGGGAATTTTTAATTAATTTGGGATTAATAGGAAAATTTTATTTAATATAGGACAAATTAATATTAATATAACAAACAAATATTAATTTAAGCACTTAAATTTTTGACATTTTTTTTTACAGTGAGAATTTCTTATATATTATTTTTTAATTTGATTAATTACAAGTACTAAAAATAATTTTTGTGGTCTTAAATTTTGAGTATTTTAGTCTTTAATGAAAAATCCTGTTGCTTAAATTATTAAAATGGTGAAATGAGTACAAATGTTAGACATAAATGGACAGTTTAATTAAAAATACTGCTTTGGATACAGCAGTGTTTTTTGCTAATCGGGAAGTTTTCTGTATTTATTATCGCTTTATTTATGCATTATTGACATTGTTAAAAATTTTATTATCTTATGATTTATCAATTTAATTAATTATAATCCATCAATCTTATGATTAATGATTGCGATATATATAGTTTATAAAATTATACTACATATTAATCAGATTTAAAAATATTTGTTCAAAATATGAAAATATGTATAGATATTTTGCTTTTTAATATAAATTATATTTTGTGTTATAGGTTCAAGATTTAGCTGAAGAGCAGGAAAGGTGGTTAGAGGAACAATTAGCAGAAGCAAAATCAGGCAGATACAAGCATGTTGTTGTATTTCAACACATACCATGGTTTATTAGAAAATCAGATGAAAAGAGAGTTATTTTAATATAGGTTCAAAATTCGAGAGAAAATGCTTCAGAAACTTTATGATGCTAGTATGTATATAAATAATTATGAATATTATTATCTTTTCTTATATTGTTTGATATGTGTCATATGAATTATAAAGTTCTTTCTTAAAACTACTTATTGATTACTATAATATACTTAAATTGAGCACTAATGTCTTTTAAAAAATATTGCAATTCCTATTTTTATTCCTTATGTTAAAGAAATTCTAAATTATACGATTTCAATTTTAATATGATGTTATTTGATTTATATGCAATTACAATTTTTTTGTTGAGAATTTTAATGCTTATGTTATTTTTCTTAATTAACATTATTTTATTTATCATGTATAATTTTACTTCATTGTTTTATTTTTTTTCTTCTCCTTTTATTTGTCCTCCAATTAATATTGTTTTTATTGTATGAGCCACAAAGTACATTTCCGTTGCTCAAAAGAAGCTTTTATTTAAAAATAGATAAAATATTGTAAATTGCAAGAAAATATGTTTAACAAAATGCAATTACTATAAAAAGACAAAGTCTCAGATAAATAAAAATGTAAAATTGCCTCTTTGAATAGATAACTATGTATTTTTTTAATTAAAAAATCTATGTAATTTTTTATTTTGAATGTTTTTTTGTTTTTAAAGTTTGATCAATAATTCAGTACAACATAGTTTTTGTATATAATATATAAAAAAATATAATATATAATATAATTTTATATATAAAAAAACTCCTCTATCAGTATCATAATTATATCAATTTATGTTTGTCTTTTAATAAGTTCTATTTAATACAGATTACAGAAGTATAATTATAAAAGACATATGATGTTATATAAGACAAAAAATGAAGTCAAAGCCTGTAGTTATTCAAGCATAGTTATTCGGGTCTTAATCATTATTAATGTTAATTCGTAGTAAGTGTTTCTTAGATATCACCAATATTAATTAATTGTACAGCTGATTATTTTACTAGAAATATTTATTACTTTTCAGTCAATTTATCTACTTACTGACAAATTGCTAACCAACTGACTGATTATTTGCCTTTTGTCAATATAATTTTTGTATTGTCAATTGTTTTTTTTTTTTTTTTTTTGTCAATTTATATTTATGAATAAATTAAATTTAACATGGTGATAAATCAATTAATTTATTTAAAAAAATTTATATTGCATTTATGCATTTATTTGCATGATTTTAGTTTTTAAGCATACAATTATTGAATTACTTCATATTTCTAATTGCATACAAATAAAATTATTCAATTCCTTCTATTAGATCACACTCTCCCTATATATATCTTGTTCAAATTTTCAGTCATTCATAAAATACATTTTTATTCATCCACTCAAGTTCAAGTACATTTTTTTGAACTTGTAGTGGATGACACTTGATGTTAATACAGTTTTTTCAAATGTTAATGCAGTAATTAAATTTAATTAATTAATTTTAGTTCTTTTAGATTTAAGTTGCATATATCTACCAATAGATGGTGCCAGATAAACTTAAAAAATGAATGAAAATTATTTATAAAGGAGACTTTCTGCAGTATAGTGAAGAAAAAGTAGGAATTGGCTTAAAATTTTTTTTTTTTATATTACTTGTTTATATAGATAATAATTATCTGCCTTTTACAAATGAGATTGCCAAAATTTTTCACAAATTTGAACTTTTATTGAGGGGAAAGTATAAATGTAGTTAGGATGAAATAGCTTTATTAATATAAATTAAAAAAATTACAAAAACATTTTAATCATTTATTATAAGTTTTTTTCCATATCCATCTGCAAGTATCTATTAAAATAATTTCAGATCAACTTGTTAGCTATTCAATTGTAGATAAAATAATAAACAATTCATTGAACTCAAATAAATAAACTAATTTCAATAAGCCTAATGACAATATTACATTTCTTCATTATTATCAATAGAATATATTTTCTGATAATCATTGATTTCATTATTTTGTTTATCACAATTTCTAGTCTTCACGAAAAATACTCTAATATTAATTAATGCTTCAAAAAATTTGAAGCAGCAATTAACATAAAAAATATCTGCACGTTTGAACAGAAAGAATTTTTAATTAAAAAATGTGGATAATTTTGTATGTATATATGAATCCCTGCCTCCTTTTTTTGAGATCTTTGTCATTTTTTTTTTTTAAAGAAAGAAAAAGTATTCAACAACTAATATAACCTCCATGGAATAATAATGTGTATTAAGTAGCATATAAAAGAATTCGGATTACATTTGAGTCGATGAGTGCATTAGGGTCATTAATAATACAATATTTAATTAATTTACTACACATTTATAAAATAGGATATTAACATATTAAAATATATTATAAAGTTATTAAGAATTCAACAACTTTTAAGTGTTGTCAGTATTTTATTTTCATGTGTATTAATTAAATTTAAGCTTTTTTTTGTCATGGATTTAGCTTGCTCAAGTGACACTGGTTAAACTTGGTCTAGCATATTCCTCAACCAGAAAGTTTATCTTTACCACTATAAAATTCATAATTCATTAATTGATTTTCTGCATTTAAGAACAATAATCCCATTGTATAAAAAAAATATCATACATGCTTTAAAATTACATTTTTGCATTTTAGATGTTCGAGCAGTCTTCTGTGGGCATTGGCATGGAAATGCTGGAGGATTTTACAAAGATCTTGAAGTTGTGGTCACTTCTGCTGTAGGAGGTCAGCTGAGAGGTGATAAATCTGGATTCAGAGTTGTAAAATTGGAGGATAAGGGCATTAAGCATGAATACTATGCCTTTGAAGATGCACCAAAGAATATTTCTTTGAACTGATCTATATCACTAGAAAAAAATGTATTTATACACATTTTTTTTTAAAATTGAAATTTGGTTGTTTGATGTTGTTATTCAGGAATTAAATTATTGGTCGATTATCAGTCACATGATAATTATATATTATTACTTACATTAAAATTATCAGTTGTGCAATAAATTTATATTAACCGATTTTATGATGGTTTCCATTATCTGTTATGTTTAGCTCTTTAAAATTTCGAAGTTTTTTATTTTGATTATATATTCTGAAATGAAAAAAAAAAAAAAAAAAAAAAAAAAACAATTTAATAATGGTTATTTTGACAGTTAAAACAATTTATAAAAAATAATTGAATGTCTCTAAACCAGAAAATCTTCTCAATCAATACAACAACAATTTCAAAATGTATATCAATATCAAGATAAGTAAATGCATAATTTTTATAATAATTATTAAAAAATTTACATAAAATGAAATTAAACAAGACCAACTTAAACAAAAATTATGTGAATTTTGACTTAATTATATATATTTATAGTTTCACAAAAATATAATTAATTAATTAAACTAATAAAATTGTGGCTGTGAAAAGGCAGTTTTCTAAACTTTATAATTTATACTGTATTTTTCTAATAATACTGTGATACTTTTCTACACTAAGAATGTATCAACTAATATTTAAAATTTCAAAAGAATATGGTAGAATAAGAAGTATCCTCAAACAATTTAAATTTTATAAGATTTGGATAAATTAAAAGATTATAGTTATTTTAAAGCAATAAGTATATACAGAAGCAAATGGCCATATTTGAATATCATTGTTGACCCTTTAGCTTCAAAACTCCTTAACAGAATGTTATATTTAAGTTGTAGCGACACCTATTGATGGAAAATGAGTAAAAAAAATAACTTCTACTTTCACTGTTAACAAGGAATTTTCCCGCTAGATTGAAAAACAGAAATGAATGAAAACAGAACGTAGTTGGCAATAGAAATGGAATAAAGATGTTGTAAATGTGAAAACTGATTATCGTTTTTTTTGCCGTCTGGATTTTTATAACACTACACAACCTTTACAAAGTCGCCTCAAAGTTAATGGAATAAAATTATAAATTTGTTATATTAAAATGCAATTAACAAAATAAAAATATAAATGATGATTTAATTTAGCTTTATTAGATATGGAACATTTATAAATAAGGTAGTCGAGGGTATCCAAAAATTAAAATATGAAATTTCACTATTTGATGGTTGAATGACTATTACTCATTCATTACTAGCTAATTTTTACTTTTGCTCAGGAAAAATAGTGTCTGTAAATAAAGCAGTATTGCCATCTAGTGACATCTGATGCCACTAATAACTATTGTATTTCATAATACTAAAAAGGATAATTGACTTTTTTACATATGCTTCAAAATGTGACAAATAATAATAAATTACTATGTTAATAATTGATAAAAATGTGATTTAATAGATCAAAACTTTCTGGATCTGTTAATTTGTCAAATTAATAGAATAAATCTATCTTTGTACAAACACTAGATTATGTCTGTGATTCAATATATTTTACTACTATTTGCCTAAAATATGAGGTTGCATCTATTTTATTTTTACCACTTAACTGTATTTCTTTTAACCAGTTACTCATTTTTCATGTTTTTGAATTATAATTTTATTATGATTTCGTTTGGGAGATGAAATGTACCACTTTTAACTTTTTTGAAGGTTTTTACCCTATTATTATTTTTTTTGTTGAGAACTTGGAAAATATGGGGGTTTATCAAATTAGAGCAACTAAAGAATAAAATAATAATGAGGGAAATAAAAGAAATGACTTTTTGAACAACAATTTCCTTGTAAATGGTATTTTTTTTTTTTTATTATCAAATTGGCTTGATTGTGGATCAGAAAACCTAATCACTAAGCAAAATAATCAAATCTGAACTTTAAAATCTGATATTTATTCAAACATTCCATATTTTTTCAAAAGTACTTTACATTTTTTTTTACATGAATGTTAATTATCCATAATAAATTTTTGTTATTTCCGAATGTTAGATACTTTGGGATTGAGGCCTCTTCACTAGAACGGCAGATAGGTAGATTCAGCGTTATCAATAATGCATCACGAATCTGCAACACAGCATCCAAGGCTATTTTGCCACCACTCAACATACTTCAAGGGGGTATGATTGGGATTCGGTACCCTACTCCCCCACTCTTCAATGGGAAGATATGTCCCGTATTTAATCATCCTCGACACAGACGCTTTCAGTTTTTGACATCTAATTCAAAATCCAAAAGAGACAATAAAGAAAGAATTAAAATTATATTGATAAAGTCACCTGGATAAATAGATTTTTGTATAAATGTGATTTATGAAGCTGAATAGACATATGGCGCATCATTTTTTTTTATATTATACGGTGATAAGGATTTTATTGTTTCATGAATCTAGCAGTTTTCAACCTGGGCTGTACAAATTATTTTGATTTGAAAAACTACTTACAGTTAATAAGCTGTTTGTAAGATATAAACACACACACCACATAAGAATTGATAAGTGAATAAACCAGAAAATATGATCACTTTGCACAATTGTATTCTCTTCATTGGCGCAACAGCCCCATGAAAGCCAAGGCCGCCGTTTGCTTACTGGCAAATTTCGAGACAAGAGATGTTTTCTTTACGGGAGTAGTGTTGTTAGCTATAACGACCAACCCTTCAGTCATATTATATCAGTGGACGGTTCAAAAATGGATTGAAACCACTATAAACATCCATAGTACCGTCGGGACTGAACCCAAAGTTTGTGGCACCGAACTCCAGAGAGCTGGTCCCCCGGCTGATCAGCGATCATAATAATCCAGCGATGAGGAGAGAATATATTGCCTTCCAGGAGAACCTTTAGAGGTAACAAGAATTTTCCTCGTTTTTTTATAAATTCTGTAAAATCATAACAATCTAGTACATTTAGTTGGGCTGAGCAAACTTACTGAATGTATCACATTTTTTTCACGAGTTAAAACCTATTAGTGCTGGGCTTCCAAATGTTCGTAAACTCATTTTTTTTTTCCCATGACGAGTTTCCTTATCAGTCATCATTTGTCATCACTAGAATAGTTTAATAAATTAAAATTACTTAAGGTAAGGGAATCAAAGCATTTTGAAAGCAATGTAACTAGAAATAAATTCCTTCCCAAACTGAATGAAGTGAAATTTAGTAAGCTGTAATAGATTTATTGGCACCCATCTTCGCTGTAGAAATTTGAATCCTCTCTACGAGAGATCACCACTCGCCCGCCTGAAACCGGAACTCCCAAACTGCATCAAATTCCCTGGTTGCTTTTTTATTTTTATGATCGTTAATTTTTCAACTCCATTGGTGGTCCTCGTATTTCATTGTGGGATAACCCAGCATCACAGGTGTGATGATGAGAGAGACATTACTTTCCGAGATGATTTTTGAATGTTCCATGTGTCGTATGGAGAAATTCCGGAAAAACTCCTACCAGTATCTGCATAACAATCGCTTGTCACTTGCATCGAGTCTCCGTGCTCCTGAAAGCAATGAATATGATGAAGAAGCTGTGAGGATGCATATTTCAACCTTTCTTCACTTCCATCTGTGCACGTAAATGTAAGCATTTCATTTGCTTTCTTAGTAAGTGCATGAATTTTTCTTTAAAACCACTATTATTACGCTACGGAGATTGCAAATCAGCTACAATTTCTCCATAATGACATGAACATGCTCTTTCAA